>CAUYRH010115006.1:0-11396 GCA_963574655.1 Perodicticus potto | reverse complement strand
CTGGGCTCAAGCGAGTCTCTTGCCTCCGCCTCCCAAGTAGCTGGGACTACAGGCGCCCGCCACAACGCCCGGCCATTTTTTGGTTGCAGCCGTCATTGTTGTTTGGCGGGCCCGGGCTGGATTCGAACCTGCCAGCTCAGGTATACGTAGCTGGTGCCTTAGCCCGTTGAGCCACAGGTGTAGAGCCCAGAAAGGTTCTTAATTAAAGCTTTGTGGTGATGGTAGTGGGACAGGGAGCTTAAATGGCATATCCTAATTTGTAGCTGATTAGAGGTGATACTTGGGTGAGGATTTCCCGTTGCAGTTGTCACTCCCATGCGTAGATACCTTGGTTTTATTGCTCTCAGAGATCCAGAGGAGGGAGTCCTCCCACAGCACCAGAGTTATTATTTTTCTTAATTGTGAATCTGAATAAAGTTTTCCTTGATAAAGTGAAATTTACTCCAGTGTTGTCAGGAACTGTACAAATGTCTTATTTTCAGGAAATGATCTTCATCTCATAAATTTTGCCAAAACATGAATACAATTAAAATATATCCTGAAGTGAACTTAGAATCATTCTGGAACAGCAAAGCTCCCTAGTGAGATGAGACTTGCCTTCTCTCTCTTTTTTTTTTCAGTTAATCTTTGAAAATTAAATTTTACTTTATTGTATTTTCCTCTTCACTTTTTCTTCATAACTTTTTCAGCAATTTGATGGAAGAATTTCTCTCCTTTCATTCTGATGGAATACCATGGCAATTTTAGAATTTTATACGCTTTAATCACCCCCAACCCACCAGCCCCATACACACACACTGGGAAGGGGGCTTCTCTGAGCCACTGACTCAAGCAGCAGGATGACATCCTCTGTGGCTGCTCAGCGGCATGGCTGACACATATTTGAAAAGTGAAGTGTTGGAGTCATTCAGGGAGCAGAGCAATTTCCTCTGTCGGAGATGAACACTTGGATTAACAGAGAGTACTTAGTCCCATAAAAGTTAGAGTCTGAAATAAGTGCCCAAAGCAGATCTCTTGACCCTGAAGTCAAGGCTAACCCCTCCTAGACAGGGTCAAAAGTTTCAAAAAATGCAGTTAATAGAGTTTAATGAGGTGAGGATATTTCCAATAGAGTCTTCAAATACCCTTCAAGCTGCAATTAACATTTGTTTAAGATGAATGACTTCACCCATTTCCAGCCATTGATCCCATTGATCCTTATTTATGGATATTACTTTTTCAGAGACATTAAAATAATATAAATAAAACTTTTGATATTTATCTTTAGTCTTTTCCCTTCTTGCTGCAGCCATACTAAAGTACTTACATTTTCTGAATGACCATGTCATTTTGTTGTTAGCCTTTAAGCACATTTTCTCTTCTAGGAAACTCTACCCTTTCCCCTGCATCTCTTTGCTGGGCTAATTGCTACTCATTCTTTAGGAACCGGGCTTCTAGTTGGGTGGGTGCCTCTTCTGTGAACTCCCTGAAGCCCTGTCCATCCCCTCACTTGTCATACTTTTCCTTGTCAGTCAGAATCATCTGCCACTTGCACATAGCTGTTCTTTTCTGGGCTTGGCACGTACTAGGCACTCAACTAATACCTGTTGGATGAATGAATAAGTGAAGAAAGGAGAGATAGCGGAGTGAGCAAATAAGTAAAGCTTAGTAAGTAGAGTAGCTTTCAAAAGCCATCTGCTCAGGATCACTTGTGATCCTTTGACATATATGCACATTCTTGAATTCTCAGGTAGGTTCTAACTGCAGGGGTTTGACATGAAACACAAGGGTGCATGTGGCAAGCTACAAATCACTCATGACCACAGAACATAAAATGTATTTGAAATGTGAAGTGTTGGAGTTATTCGGGGAGCAGAGCAATTTCCTCTGTCGGAGATGAACACTTGCATTAACAGAGAGTACTTAGCCCATAAAAGGGAGGTGAGGCCGGAGGAATAAACAGGCAGCAGGGTTTGGAGGAGCCTGTCATTGAACTTCGACTTTATTTGCTGCGCAGGTTATGGGGAACCAGCAGCGGGCTTCAAGTATGGGCACATTTCTGTAAAGAGACTAAATTTGGCATTGGTCCTTAACCTTGACTGCATGCTGGAATTATCTTAGGAACCTTAATAAATAAGTAAAGACGCCTGAGTTTGCCCCTAGAGATTCGGATTTAATTGATCTTAGGTGTGGCCTGGGCTTTGGGATGGTGTTAGAACTTGCCGGGTGATTCTTACATAAAGTCTAGCTTGAAACGTCACAAGAACAGAAGAGAAAATTCATCCATATAATTTGGCAATCAATTAACTCTCTTGTGATGTATTTTATTTTTTATTTTATTTTATTTATTTATTTTTTTTGAGACAGAGCCTCAAGCTGTCACCCTGGATAGAGTGCTGTGGCATCACACCTCACAGCAACCTCCAATTCTTGGGCTCAAGTGAGTCTCTTGCCTCCGCCTCCCACATAGCTGGGACTACAGGCGCCCGCCACACGCCCGGCCAGTTTTTTTTTTTGGTTGCAGCCATCATTGTTGTTTGAAGGGCCCGGGCTGGATTCGAACCCGCCAGCTCAGGTGTATGTGGCTGGCGCCTTAGCCCGTTGAGCCACAGGCGCCGAGCCTCTTGTGATGTATTTTAAATTATAGCTGTATATTGGGGGGAAAAATTTAGAACTGTGATGGGATATCACTGCACATCTACCAGAATAGGGAAGATAAAAAAAAACGGTGGTCACCCTAAATGCAAGAGGGAATGTGGAGACACAGGTTTGCTCATACAAAGCTGGTGGAAATAGACGGCAGTTTCTTACCGAGCCATGCGACTGTCATACAACCCAGCATTTGTATGCATAAGCATAATACAAGTGAAAATGTGGGTTGACAGAAAACTTGTACATGAAGGTTCAAAGCAGCTTTAATTGCAATTGCCAAAAATTGACAACAATCCAAATGTCCTTTAATGGGTGAATAGTTAAACAAATTGGAGTCTGTCTATATTATAGAATACTACCTATTCAGCAATAAAACTAGCAAATTATTGACACATGCAACAACTTAGATAGATTTTGAGGGCATTATGCTTATGATAATAAACAATCTCATCTGCTTATTTGCAAACAAATATTCAAATGCTTTCTAACAAAAAGACACAACAAAATCCTTAAAAGTTAACTTTACAGTTAAATACTTTTCATTTTTCGGAAATTATTAAGTACATATATAATAGTTGATTTTTACAAAATAGCGTGCATTTTTAAATATATCTAATTGAAGTTTCTTGAAAGCAGCCTTATTTGATTACAGCTAAATTAACACGGCTTTCAAACACGAAATGTTCTCTACCCCTGTACTAATTCATGTCATTCAATTCAATTCAATTCAATTCAACTCAATTCAATTCAATTCAATATATATTTGAGGGCTTAGTAGATACAAAATGAAGTTACTTCTCTCACCTTTAATTTTATAGTGTTCATACACCTCAGCACCGTGATATATACACAGTGAGACCTCAAAAAATAGCACCACTTTGACTAGACAATTGTCTTATTTATTTTTACGGTGTTAGGTGAAAGAGCTCTTATTTACATAAATGGTGCAGTTTCCTTTTCTCTGAAAAGGTCAAACATGTGCAAAGAAAATACATTTTTCAAATTAATTTCTGTTATCTAGATTTTAAGTCACAAAGACTGATGAAAATATTTATATGTTTCATAAATTTCAAGTTTTAAGATACAAGCGTGTTTTAGTGTATTATTTTAAATCAGAAGACATAATGTATATTTCTATGCTTACCTTGAAATTAGGGCAGAACTGCTTAGATGAGCAAATAATATTCTCAACTTTTTTTGGAGGGGGCATTTATTTTTTAAACAATCACCAAGCTTAAATTAGTGGGGCAGAGGGCAGTTTCTTTAATGTGTTCTACTTGGCTCAACATTTCCAGACAGCAATTACAAGGCAAATATCATTTCAGTCAATGAGAAATTCTTATTTTGGTGTACTGATTAGCTTTATTACACACTGAGGTTAATTGGGAGGCTTCTCAGGCTTATCTGCGTGATGACAAACAGCTGCTTTGGATTGCACTCCTATGCTTCTCCCTTCCCACATCATTTTGACAGAGCAGCCCCAAATAAAACCTTAGGAAATGTGTCATTAACCTTCACTGCAAACCCTGGTTGCAATTGTATTTGAGATAGTATCATAGGCCACTAGAGGAAAATAAAAAGCCTGAGAGAAAATGTGCAAATTAGCAGGGATATCCCGCCCCCCACCAGCACTGCAGCTATAGGATTTGGTTACTGGTGTTCCAGTGGACTGTACTTAACTAGATAGTTCTTTTTCTCACATGAATAAGTGTGTCACTCCCAGCAAAATGGACTTGCCTAATACAAATGCCCTAAGTGCTATATCCCTAATATAAGAGTCACATGGCTAATTTCAGTAGCAAGTTGAGAAAAGATTCCTATGACTGCTTTGAAGAGCTCATAAAGTGATAGAATGCTTTTACGTGTTATGATGTTTTTAATAACAGCTGCTAACTGTTTTAGTACTCATTAAGGGCCCACTACTGGACCGTTTCTCATATAACAACTCAGATAACCCACCCTGTATCTCTAGGATAGAAAAGTACTATGCATGGCTTACAAATGATGCCCACTGCATTTACAAAATTTGTCCAAGATCGCAGAACAGGTAGGTATTAGAGCCTGGATTCAAGTCCTGGCATATTTTTCCTGCCAAAACTTATTTTTATCCAAGTAGGTAGGAAAATAGAGAATGCTTTATCGGGAACTCATTGAGAGAAGGTTGCCTAGTAGAGTAGTTAATAGGTCAGTGGACAATTTTCCAGTTCAGTGAGCAATTGGCCAGGTCTCTTACCCTCTCTGGCTATCTACATGCATATTTGGAATGAGCTGCCTGCTGTCGTGTGCTATTACAGTGCCTTGGTGTTTGTTAGAAAGCCAAAGTGTGCAGCTGAAACCAACTTGCTTAGTGATGAAGGGAGAGTTTGCTTGAGAGGAGAGATGGAGGTCGCCATCAGAGCCCTCCTTACTGGCTCTCCTCACCCAGAGGCCCCTCTTCCTCACACCCACCTCTGTCTTCTTCCTCACAGTTTGGTCCAATCCTAATCTTCATTTGGGCCTTGAACGGCCTTGGTAACAGTTGTTCATTCCACTGTCTATTTTTTCAAATAGTTCCTTTCTTGTCTCTCACCCTTTCGGTATATAGGGCAAAGAGTAACAGTGTAAGATGGCAGATTTGGAGTCACACAAACCCAGGTTCAAATCCCCACATAGGCACTTGCTGACAGACATGAATTTTGGTATTTTAGTCAATTTCCCTGAGCCTCAGTTTCCTTATCTGTAAAATGTAACAGTGACACAACCTTACTGGATTGTTGTGAGAATTAAGTGAGATAATTCATGCAATGCTGAATTCTTGACACGATGGAAGTGCTCAAATGTTAGTTATTAATAATTCTCAATGACAATGATTCAACCTCACTTATTTCTAATCCAATATACCTGGCTCTTTCCATAACTTGGGATTCCTTTTTTCTTCACTAATCTCTAAACTTCCTTTCCCTCAAAATACTACAATTATCCCTTTGTATACACCAGGGATTGGTTTCAGGACACTCCTCCCACCTCTCCTTCTCCCCAAGCAAATACTGTATATATATATATATTTGTAGTTTTTGGCCGGGGCTGGGTTTGAACCCGTCACCTCTGGCATATGGGGCCGGCGCCCTACCCCTTTGAGCCACAGGCACCGCTCCCAAATACTGTGTTTTTAGTTGGCATTTGGTTTTTAAAAATTCCAGTCTAAGTGGACCTGTGGAGTTTAAACCCATGTTGCTCAAAGGTCAACTGTATTTAGTACCTGTGTAGCCTTTCAAAACTTACATTACTCTGTATTCTAGTTGCCAAGCACTGTAATTAATAATACCCACTTTCTTAATTTTTCTTTCTGTGATGTTATGTAGCACCTGTATAAATCTATGCAGCTGTGCTCAACTATGTATAAATGTTTGCTTATGTGCTTCTGTTATATTTATTTATGTGATTCTGTGTGTAGAGCCAGTTGCTCTATTAAATTATAAGCTCCTCAGGGGCCAGCTGCAAGTTCCACTTCTGCAGCAGGTCTGGATGTCCTTCCAAGGGCAGATCTCAGGGAGGCTGAAACTTAAACATACAGCACTGCTTTAATAAAATGTTAATGACAAGTTTCAAATGGTAATGAAAATATTAATGACAAGTTTCCAAACATTGTGTTCTTATCTCTGAAAGTATTTCTTAAAGTACTTTCAAGAATAACCAGCATTCTATAGAAATGTTCACCTTGGGCCCCCTTCATTGGTGGTTTTTTTACATTTCAAAAATTAGAAGTCTACCATTTGAGAAACAAGTGCACAAGGGGGTAAAAGGGCTGCTACTTTCAAGACAACTTTGGGCCATACATATTTCTTTTAATCAGTTAAATGACTGATGCATTGGATTAGGAAAATACGAAGTCAACCATAATCAAAATAATAATAGCTGCACTTCTGGAGCACATAGTAGCTGCTAGGCGCCTCGCCAGGAGCTTGGTTTGTCTTATCTCATTCCATCTTCCCAGCAATCTCATGAGGTTGGAGCCATATTTCTCCTCACCTTGTGTAGAGGGAATCTGAAGGAAGGAATGTTAGCCATCGTCCAGGATGCAGCTGGTAAGTGGTGGAGCCAGGCCTACACCCTAGTCCCATGTCAGTCACCAAACTTCACTGCCTCCCACAAAAAAGAAGGGGTTTTACAGATGATATAAAGATAATTCTACTATTTCTCTTTTTCTTCTCTCACACCACCATCCGCTGGCCCCTTCATTCCAAGGAGGGGAAATTCTCTCAGTATGTAGAATTTGTGTAGATAAGTATGCTGCAGCAGTTTTGGATGGTTTGCAAGAAAAATGGAAAAAAGAAAAAGAAAATTTTCTCACTGGCTGTTTGCCTTCTTAAGCTCCTTGTCTCCAAAGGCCTAGCAATTCATTCGCCTGATGGTGAAGTCCTTGGGCGAGTGTTGTCCTTGTCAGAATGAAGCCATTAGGGACAATGTCTCATGGCCTTTCAAGAGGACAGGCAGGAAACAGCTTTTGCTTTTTTCTCTTTTGCCCTTTCCTCTCTTTCCCTCCTCAGCGATATCCTTTTGGAACACATAACAGGCTAACTTCTCCCAGGGGTTCAGTAACTTGAGCCCTCCCCAGCTTCCCTCTGAGAAAGCTGGCTCTGAACGCACACACACCTCACAGGCAGCTGCTTGGGGGCCCTGCTCTTTGGCAGCCTCCCAACTCTCCCTCCTCCTTTTTCTGGATTTCAGGACCCAGCAATTAAAGAGCTGGCCTCCAGGCCCGCACATAGAGCATGCTTTAATAATCAAAACAACGAGTTGGTCTCTTCCAATTTTGAACAATCTGTGAATCTCTCAGCCTTGAGTCATGGAGCATCCAAGAACCTCTCAGTAGAGTCAGGGATTTTGCTGTAGTTAATTTGTAGAAGAATTCTCACATTTGTTCCATTTTACAAGCAAGAGAGCTTCAGGTGAAGGTGGAGAGCAGGGGCTGGCTGTACAAAGAGGCTAAGGATGCTCAGGCTTCAGACTCCTTGAATGCCTGGGTTCTGGCAGGCAGGGCCCCTATTGCATTTGTAACTCATAATCCTGTGTTTTTTTCCTTAAAAATGGGCCCTCAAATTGTATAATCTTCACACCTCTTAAAACCTGGCTCTGCCCTGTGGAGTAAATTTGGGCAATAGTTCAATCTCTGCCATGTTTGACTACCAACCTTCTATTCGTAAGAAATAGAAACCTTTGATGGTTAAATATGAGAAGGCAAGTGGCAAATCGTATGAAAACTTGTTTTGAGTCTACACATGTATGTGGCACTGTTTTAAGCATTCATCTTCTATTAAATCCATGAATCCTCACAACCACCCTGATCAATAAGGTCCATTATCAGCCCATTTTGGGATGAGTATACTGAAGTAACTCATGCCAGGGTTGCAGCTAGTTAAGTAACAAAGATAGGATGTGAACCCTGGCAGTCTGGTTCCAGAGCCTTTAGCCACTGTGCTATTCAGGTATGAACCAACAGCTTTTGTTTGACCTCCATCTCTTCTGATGTCTTTGTTCTTTGTTTTCAGTAAGTCAATGAATTTCTCTTTATCTTCATCAGATAGATTTTTCTCTGCCTGCTTCCCAGAGATGAAAATGGGTTCACACATGTTTCATATAGGACATTGGAATTACAGAATCTGCAAAATATATTCCCACTACCATCCAGAGAAGGTAGTGACTTGCCCCTTGGCAACAGAACCGGACTTGGGACTCAGAGCTCTCATTCTTATCCACCATGGTGGCCATTCTACAGCATATATGTACATCATAATACATACAGAGTATGGTGTAGGGTCGTGTAATAAGTCAAGAGCATGCAGTAGAATTTCTATCTGTATTCAGTTAAGCTTTAATTTAAATCAGTGTTTCATCTTAATTCTTAACAACTGATTTTTGCAAATATTTCTTTTTCTTTTTTTAGTAATTATATGTGTGTTCACATCAAAAGAAATCCCAAGTTGTATTAGAAAAGGGAATAGTGAACTTCTGCGACTTACATTATTACATTTTTAAAAAGAGGCATTTAATAAATAAACAGCCCATATTTCAGTCAGTGTTGTTTATGTTTTTAATACATTCTTCTATAAAATGTAGCATAAGTAAGTTGAAGTTGTTTGTTCAGATAAGACTAAAGCGTTTACTCCCACATGAGGAACAAAATGTTGATTTTTCTTTTGATGCTGAGATGTTGCTTATGGAGTTATAGTGGGTAACCGAGGTTCCACCCGTTCTCAAGGTCATAGCATATCCCAAACCCTCAAGAATCATGTTGTATTTTTGTTCTCCAACCACTTGAGCATTATAGATCGACTGACTTCAAAACTGTATCCTGGGTGAAAAAGCACAAAGTTGCTTTATTGTGGTTTTCTCCAAGTAATTCCAGATTTTTCAACTGTAGCTTTAACAGTGTATGACAGAAGCCCCTCCAAACACCAAACATGTTAGATAAATGATATTTGTTATTATTTCCTCTTTTATTCCCTGTGTGTAAATTGGGAAGGCCCATAGTATTTTCCGTCAGCTCAGCCTTTACCCAACCCACACTAAGAATTGTCACTTTTTTCACATTTTGTGATAATTCCTCACTAAGCCTTTGGACTATAAAGGAAACTCAAAGAACCAGAGACTCAACTGGCCTCTTCAGTCTTTTGTGAACCTTCTCACCTCCAGCCCTTTTGGCCATTAGTCTCCCCTGTTACAAGGAGAAAAGAAATGAAACGATACCTTTTTCTATACTAACTTCTCCTCAAGACACCACACTGTGTTTCTGGTTTTTTCACCTTTGCGTTTTTGGAAGGAAAGATGACATGTGTTACGTATGTCTACTCACCTTTTTTAGTCCTTGGAAACTTCCTTATCATTTATGACTGCAGTGCTGACGTGGTTGACTACTCCATTCTCTGAACTCTACTATTTTTACTCTCTAGACCCTATTCACATCTGGTTCTTTTTATCCTTCCCCCCTTTCCTAGTTCGTCTGTTCCTGCCCAAATCCTAAATGCTATTTAAATTTCCAACTGTGTTTGTTGTTCTTTTCTTCAGCTCTGCAAATCACCCTGAGTGATCTCACCCAATCTCCAGGCGTAAGCTCCAACATTTTCTCTACAATTTCTGCTTCCAGCTTGATCTTCTCATCTGAGTGTCAGGCACAAACTTCTGACTAATGGTTGAACTGCTGCAGCTGGAAGACTTCAAACTCAACACATGCAAAAATAAAACTCTTTTCTTCTCCCTAAATCCTGTCCTTTGATTTGTGTTTTATATGGACATTGGTAAAGGTTCTTACTGTTGACAGATTCATTCCATCTTGAAACAACAGTTATTCAACTCTTCCCCTTACCTCACCCTAATATCCAATCATTTCAGCTATTTTTCCTTTAAATTGGGAGAAAACATCAACCTGAAATTGAAGGATGTTCTCCAGAATACATAACCAGTACTCTTCAAAACTGTCAAAGTCATGAAGAGCAAGAAAGCCTAAGGGACTTTGACAGATTGAAGGAGACTGAGGGAATGTGACAACTAAATGTACTTTGGTGCTCTGGACTGGATCCCAGGAAAGAGCATTAGTGGAAACACTGATGAAATCAGTAGCTAGTTAATGGTAATGTTCTAATGTTAATTTCATAGTTTTGACAAATGTTCTATGGGTATATAAGATGTGAAAGTAAGGGAAAGCTGAAGTATATGGGAACTCTGTACTATATTAGCAGCTTTCTATATATCAAATATTATTCTAAAAGCAAAACTATCTTGCCCTATAGAGCTGCAGTCCCCAAGTCCCAAGCCATGGACAGGAATCACCTCATGGCCCGTTAGGGTTAGGAACTGGACGGCACAGCAGAAGGTGAGTGGTGGGTTAGTAAGTGAAGCCTCATCTATATTTATAGCTGTTCCCCACTACTTGCTTCACCACCTGAGCTGCACCACCTGTCAGACCATGGGTGGCATTAGATTCTCATAGGGGCAAGAACTACTGTAAACAGTGCAAGTAATCCCCTCCCCTGCTCCAGGCTGTGGAAATATTGTCCTCTGTGAAATAGGTCCTTGGTGCCAAAAAGGTTGGGACCACCTCTGCAGAGGACAGAAATGGAGGTATAATAAAAACTACAGAACAAAATCAAACACCATAGCTTCCCATCACCTATGCAGTACTTTTTAAATTGAAAACTCATGTCTTGAAAAACGCATGTGGAAGTTTTTTGAAATATACTTACTTGGGCCCCACCTGGGAGATGCTGGTTCAGTAGGACTGTAGTGAAGCTGTGCAATGGTCAGGTGCCCCAGGAGAGTCTCATATGCTTCAGGTTTTGCAAAACCCCTTACCCCCAGGAGTGGAGCAAGATGGTGGCTGAATAACAGTTTCCTTGCAACTGGGCACGGTGAGACTGGGGAGAGAAGAGTTTAGGCATCTCTGGCTGGCGGGATCTGCCCAGAAACATCCCTTTGGGGATGCAGGAAGACAGCCTGAGACTTCTGGACCCCCTGAGGAAGGCAAAAGCAGTGGAGATCTGGCAAGCAGTTGCATGTGTTCATTTGGTCTAATCCTGCCGGCTGCTGTGGGTGCAGCAGCAGTGAGATTGGAAACTGGAAAGGCCCCACCTGTGAGCTCTTTGGGTTTCTTTTGGACTTGGCACTTGGTTGAACTGCCTTGGGAGAACTTGGGCAAGAGTGTGGAGGTCTTTGAGTGTTGTCTGGGGCCCCAGACTGGGCCACTGAGCCAGACAGAGCTACCAGTGTTTGGTTGTGGGCTGTGTAGGGCC
>CAUYRH010115004.1:0-22013 GCA_963574655.1 Perodicticus potto | reverse complement strand
CTTATTTCTTCTCCCAGAATTTAGCTCTCCCGATCTTGTGGGGGCTAGGGCTAAGACACAAAACACTTCCCCTTTGAAGGGTAAAGGGTTTGTTATATTCTTTAAATCTATGGGTTAGGGGATTAGTAGCAGGGGTAGGGGCTTGGTGCAGGGGCTGGGGGCTTGATTATTAGAGTAGCATACATAAATAGTAAAAGTATTTCAGGGTGACTGGCTTACTTGTCTGCTCTCTGTATAAAATGTGTTCATTACATGTTTTGATTTATTAAGTTGTCTTGTAAATAAGACAACTGGTGAGAATCAGCTCCTGCTTTGACTGCGATTTTTAGAAGGTCTAATTCTTACTCTGAAATGCAGATTACATTCTATGACTGTTTCCATTTGTATCAGAATCTTGAAAGACAGATTGTCTTGATCCTGACTGTCCTCCAAGAGACAAAATATAATTATCATTGCCATAGAGATCAGATTCACATATACATATATATTTTAATATTCCTACTCAATTCAATTTAAATCACAATCTTTAAACTCTAACCTTTTTTTATAGATTTGGGATATAATTGATCTACCAAAAACTGCCCATATTTAATGTATAAAATTCGATGAGTTTGGACACGTTCATACGCCAATGATACTCTTAATCACAATCAAGGAAATAAACATCCACCCAAAATTTCCTTGTTTCTTTTTGTTTGTTTGTTTCCTCTAATAAGAATGTTTAACACGAAATCTATCCTCTTAAAAAACTTTTAAATGCAGGCAGCGCCTGTGGCTCAACAGAGTAGGGCACTGGCCCCATATGCTGGAGGTGGCAGGTTGAAACCCAGCCTGGGTCAAAAACTGCAAAAAACAAACAAACACACACAAAAACTTTTAAATACATAACACTGTATTTTTAAGCAAACGCTATACAGAATGTGCTAGAACTTATTCATCTTGTGTGATTATAATATATGCCCAGTGAACAACCCGTTTCTCCCTCTTCTCATATCCCAACAACCACCATTTTGTGTTCTGCTTCAGTTAGTTTAAATAGTTTAGATACGTCACCTAAGTGATCTTGTGCAGTATTTGTCCACCTGTCACCGACCTTTCACTTAATTTGATGTTTTCCATGTCCATCCATGTTGTCCCAAATGGAAGGATTTCCTTCTTTTTCCAGGCTGAATAATACTGCAAAAATACACATACTATTTGTATGTATATACTATGTTTTCTGCATGGATCTGGTATCCATCTCCCCATCAATATGTGAGTTTATTTCTGGCCTTTCTATTCTTTTCCACTAGTCCTTATGTTTGTCATTGCACTAATATCTGCCATAGGGCATTAATTACTTTAACTTTGTACTGTACTTTAAGATCAGGAATTTCTGCCTACAGCTTTGTGCTTTATCAAGTTCACTTGAGCTGTTCTGGGGGTTTGTTGTTTCATGTAAATTTTAGGATTTTTTTTTTATTCTGTAAGAAATTATATTGGGAATTTGATGAGAATAGTATTGAATCTGTGGCTCACATTTTTTTGTTGTTTGTTTTCTGAGACAGAGTCTCACTTTGTTACCATTGGTAGAATGCCATGGAGTCATAGTTCCTAAAACTTTTGTGCTGAAGCAATTTTCTTTCCTCAGCTTCCCAAGTACCTAGGACTACAGGTGCCCACCACAACGCTTGGCTAGTTTTAGAGACAGGGTCTTGACCTTGCTCAGGCTGGTTTCAAACTCCTGAGTTTAAGCAATCTATCTGCCTTGGCCTCTCAGAGTGCTAGCATTACAGGTATGAGCCACCGTGCCGGCCTTGTAGCTCACTTTTGGGTAGAATGGACATTTCAACAATATTACATCTTCCATTCCAGGAACACAAGATGTATTTTATTTGTTTGTGTCTACTTTAGTATCTTTTTTCAATATATTGTAATTTTCAGTGGGCAAGGTTTTTAAATTCTTGGTTAAATTTCTTCCTACATATTTACTCTTTTTGATGCCACTGAAAATGGGATTATTTTCTTAATTGCCAATTATTATCATATATCACATTAACCAAACAAAAATAAAAATCACATTGATCTTCTTAACAGATGTATAAAAAACATTACACAAAATACAATGCTCTTCCATGTCTAATCATGCTTACAAAACTAAGTATAGAAGGAACACTCTTCTCCAAGAACACTTGTCTCTGAGTATGACAAGTTCACAGGAAACATCATACTCAATGGTGAAAAACTGAAAAAAGAAAATTTCCTCTAAGATTAGGAACAAGACAAAGATGCCCACTGTTGCCATTTCTATTCAACATACTAGAGGAAGTCTTACTTAAACCCAGGTAGGCAAGAAAAGGAAAATAAAAAGGCATCCAAGCTGAAAAGGAAGAAGTAAAATTATCTATTTGCAGATGACATGTCTCTATACATGGTAAGTTCAAATGAGCCCTCAAAAAAAAATTCTTAAAACTAATCAACTCAGGGAAGAAAAGGGATACAAAGTCAACATAAAACAGTTGTGTTTTCATATACAAAAATAAACTCTAACTTTTAAAGCTTACTCTGTTAACAACATTGTTTTTACCCATTCTACTTTATGTTTTCACTGTGTGGCTTTTAATTCAGGCAACGATTTTGTTTGAGTTTAGAAACTAATTTGTAACATATTATTTTTTTCGAACACATAAAGTTGAAACACCATTGGTACTGGTTTTTAGAGTTTTGTAAAAAAGATTAATTAGTTTGGTACTGCAGGAAATAGCACTAAATAGGAAAATAGGATTGTTAGAACATAAGGTAATAAATCTTGTGTCTTTGAGAAAATTGCTTTTCATTTGTAAATTTAAGGGGTGAACCAAAGGTTTTATATTTGTTGGGGGTTCAGTGATCTTTTTGATAATCTGATGACAACTTTGTCTATTTGGGGGAAAGGGTACATTTCTTCTCCCCAAGAGAAAATATTTTGCATTCAATTAAAGGAGTTGAAGCTGATCCATGATGTTTTAAAACTAGGAATCCTAGATCAACAATAGTGTTTTTGTCTCATGCCACCTTCTTCCTCAATATTTATTTATTTTTCTTTATTGAAGTGTAATTTACATAGGATAGGTTTTTGTAAAAATTTTTAAACATATAACTTGGGTGAACCATAATGACAAATGTATGAACTGGGATAAGCAGCAGGACAAACATCAGAAACATTAATTTCATGTCAAAATGTTTCCGTATGCCTCTTTCCAGGGCACCTTCCCCTCCCCAGAGGCAACCACTATTCTTATTTTCTCATGTAAACTAGTTTGGGACTCATATTGCATATAATATATGACTGTCCTAAGTTGGCCTCCTTTCACTAAAATAATGTTACTTAACTCCCACCTTAATTGTACTATCAGTAGTTTGATTTCTGAGGAGTACCATCAATGATTTCTTAAGAAAAATCAGGGATGGGCTCGGCACCTGTTGCTCAGTGAGTAGGGAACAGGCCACATACACCGAAGCTGGCAGGTTCGAGCCCAGCCTGGGCCTGCTAAACAACAATGACAACTGCAACCAAAAAATGGCCAGGCATTGTGGCAGGCACCTGTAGTCCCAGCTACTCAGGAGGCTGAGGAAAGAGAATTGCTTAAGCCCAAGAGTTTGAGGTTGTTGTGAGGTGTGATGCCACGGCGCTCTACTGAGGGCGATATAGTGTGACTCTGTCTGAAAAAAAAAATCAGGGATAATGATTATGGTATAAGGTGATATTGGGTCAAGTGGAGTGGAGCCAGGAGGGTGAATGGTAATTATGGAATTAATATATGTGTTTAGAGTAGTACATAGCTTGATCTTAAAAATATAAAAGAGCTATGCATTAAATGGCACATAAAAATCCTTTTCTTATTTTAAAATTTCAGAAAAGTTCATTTATCCTTGAGCCTTTTCTTAAGAGACAAACTGATAGGAAGTATGATTATTTATACATGTACAATCATACATAATTATGTATATATATATATACTCACACACATATATATATATATATATACTGCTATACTAATGGCTTATTATTTATTATCTTGAGTCCATTAGAAGACAAGACTATAGGTATTTATAATCTCATTAATGATTATCCATTTCAAATAAACATTTTAATTAACTAATTGTATATTCTATACCACTGGAACCATTAATAGTCTAATATCCCATTAAAACTAATCTATTTTCTTCCTCTTCCAACCATTTGTATTTTTTATTTGTTTTTATTTGTGACATTCCTAAGTTTTTATTCTGTAGACAATTTTAAATTTTTATTAAAAATTATCTTACTTTTTGATTGGCAGGAGTTCCAAAGGGGTTGGCAATATTGGATTTGCTTTTATAGTTTTAATATTTTAATAAATAAAATATTAAGTTGTAATAACAAGAAACTTCAATGCTTAATCTTTCATGTTTAATCAAATTGTTTAGCTTTATTTTCTTTTCTTCTGGCTGAACTACACAAAATTCATCAAATAAATACTATCTGGTTTTTAAGAGTTCCATTTTAGAAGAATTGTGTTTCTGATCAGGATTGGCATAGCAATTAAATTGCAGCCCAAATCTTTATTCTTCAACATAATACATCTTAAGTGTATCTGAAGAGCTTCACTGTATTTATTTACAGTTTCACTTTGAAACAAATTTCATGTATCACAGAAAGAGCTTAGGGAGAGAGAAAGACAAATAGAAGATCTGTTATCAGTGTTTCTCAATTACCAAGATGTAAAAATAAGAAAGCACAAAACTTTTTCTTCAGTCCAGCAAACTTTTGGGTAGAATTCCTACTGCATTCTTATAATAACAATGATTCAACATTATAGCTCATCTATCAAATGGTGGATATGAAAACTAAATGCTATTTTTGACAATGGTGGTAGAACATTCATTAGGGGAAAGAGTATTTTCAATAAATGATGGTGGGAAATTTGGATATCCACATATAGATGAATGAAAGTGGGCTGTTACTATATATAAAAATCAACTCAAAATGGATTAAAGATTTAAATTTAGTATCCAAAACTATGAAACTGCTAGAAGATAACCTGGACGAAATGCTTCATGACATTGGATTTTTTGGATAAGACCTCAAAAGTAAGGCAATAAAAGCAAAAATAAACAAATGGGATTACATCAAACTAAAAAAGCTTCTGTGCAGCCAAGGAAACAATCAATAGAGTGAGTGGACAACCAACAGAATGGGAGAAAATATTTGCAAATTTATATACTGTGAACATTAATTTCTTGTCAAATGTGCTGACATCTGACAAGAGGTTAATATTGAGAATATATAAGAAACTCAAACAACTCAGTAACATAAAACAAATTATTTCATTTAAAAATTGGCAAAAGACATTAGCAGACACTTCTGAAAAGAAGATATACAAAAGCATATAAAAAATGTTCAACCTCATTAATCAGAAATCAGATGCAAATCAAAACCACAATGTGATAACCACCTCCTTTCAGTTAGCATGGCTATACCAAAAAAGATAAAGATAAGTTTTGGCAAGTAGGCAGTACACCCTTACACACTGTTAGTGGACATTTAAATTAGTATGCCCACTATGAAAAACAGTATGGAAATCTCTGAAAAAAAAAATAGAACTACCATATGATTCAGAAATCCTGATGGTGGGTATACATTAAAAAATAAGGAAATCAGTATTTTTAAGAAATAAGTACACTCCCATATTTATTGCAGCACTATTCACAAGGTAAAGAATCACCCTAAATGTCTAAAAAGAGGTGAATGGATAAAGAATGTATTATATATATACGATAGTATTCTATCGTTCAGCTACAAAAAAAAGAATGAAATACTATCACTTACAAAACATGGATAAAGCTAGAGGACATTATGGTAAGCAAAATAAATCAAAGACAAAGACAAACAGTGCAGGGATAAATAGTGACAAATAGTGATAAATTGAATCTAAAAATTTGATCTTATGGAAGTCATGAATAAAACAGTGGCTACCAGAGATAGGGGAGGGTAGGGAGAAAGAGAGTAAGGAGAGAGGTTGATCAATGGTTACAAAGTTACAATTAAAAAGGAAGAATAAGTTCTGGTGTTTTATTGCATAGTAGGCTGTCTGAAATTAACAATATGATACAGTCATCAGTTTCCTAGCATTTTAGCCATTGACAGAATGTCTATGTATCAGTGATCTCATAAGATCATAATGCAGCAGAAAAATGCCTATCATGTGGTGACATTATAGCCATTGTTAACATCACAGGAGAGCACATACACCATTGCGTTTGTAATGAATTTGTGGTGATGTTGGCATAAATAGACCTACTGAGTCACAAGTCATCTACTAGTGTAACATATAAAATTATGTGTAGTACATAATATTGATAATGGTAACGAGTCACTACTAGTTTTTTTATTACGTTTTTATTGTTATTTTAGAGTGTACACATCACTTCTATTATTTGTTTATTTATTTTAAAAAGGGTAACTGCAAAACAGCTTCAGGCAGGTGCTTCAGAAGGTATTCCAAAAGAAGACATTGTTATAATGAGAAATGACAGCTCCATGAAAGGTATTGCTCCTGAAGATCTTCCTTTAGAATTGAATCAGATATGGGGATAAAAGTCAGCGATATGATCTTGACCCTGTGTAAGCCTACCCTAAAGTGTATATTTGTATCTTAGGTTTTTTTTTTTCTCTGTGATTTATTTTTTACTTCAGAATATTATAGGGGTATGCACATTTTGGTTACATAATTTGCATTTGTACATTTGATGCTGATGTTTTAAGTGTGATAGTTTTTAAAGTAAAAAAATAAAAATAATTAAAAAGTTCAAAAAAGAAAAGAAACTTATAGCATAGGGTATTATAAAAGGTAGCCAATATGATCAGGCAAGAGAAGGAAATAAAGGGCATCCAAATGGGAGCGAGGAGGTCAAACTCTCCCTCCTCACTGGCGATATGATCTTTTACTTACAGAACCCCAAAGACTCAACCACAAGACTCCTGGAAGTGATCAAAAAATACAGTAATGTCTCAGGGTATAAAATCAATAACCACAAGTCAAAAGCGTTTCTATCCACCAGTAATAGCCAAGATGTGAAGCTAATGAAGAACATAATCCCCTTCACAATAGCTTCAAAGAATGAAATACCTAGAAATATACATAACAAAAGAGGCAAAAGAACTCTACAAAGAAAATTATGAAACCTTAAGAAAAGAAATAACAGAAAATGTTAACAAATGGAAGAACATACCATGCTCATGGCTGGGAAGAATCAACATGTTAAAATGTCTGTACCTCCCAAAGCAAACTACAAATTCAATGCCTATTAACATACCAATATCATACTTCCAAGACTTGGAAAAAGTAATTCTTCATTTTGTATGGAAGCATGAGAAAACCTGTATAGCTAGGGGAGTTCTTAGTAATAAAAACAAAGCTGGGGGCATCAGTTTACCAGCCTTCAGGCTATACTACAATGCCATAGTGGTCAAAGAGCATGGTATTGGCACAAAAATAGGAACACAGGCATCTGGAATTGAACAGGAAACCAAGAAATGAAACTAACATCTTACAGCCACCTAATGTTCAATAAACCAAACAAGAACATACAATGGGGGAAAGACTCCCTATTCAATAAATAGTGCGGGGAGAACTGGATATCCACATGTAAAAGACTGAAACTGGACCCACACCTTTCTCCATTCACAAAAAATGATTCAAGATGGATAAAAGACCTAAATTTAAGGCATGAAAAGATAAAAATCCTCAAAGTAAGCATGGGAAAAAAACATGTGAAGATATCAGCCCAGGGAAAGACTTTATGCAGAAGACTTCCATGGCAATTGGAACAACAAGAAAAGTAAACAAGTAGGACTTAATTAAACTGAAAAGCTTCTGTACAGCTAAGGAGACAATAAGCAAAGCAAATAGAAAACCTATACAATGGTAAAGGAAATTTGCATATTTTGAATCAGACAAAAGCTTGATAACTATGATCTATAGAGAACTCAAATTAATCAACATAAAAAGAGCCAACAATCCCTTATATCAATGGGCAAGAGAGAGATGAATAGAACCCTCTCTAAAAAAGACAGATGAATGACTAACAAATATATGAACAAATGCTCATCATCCTTAATTATTAGAGAAATGCAAATCAAAATATCCACCTTGATATCATCTAACCCCGTGAGAATGGCCCCCATCACAAAATCTCAAAACTGCAGATTCTGGTGTGGATGTGGAGAAAAGGGAACACTTTACACTGCTGGTGGAACCGTAAACTAACACAACCTTTTTGGAAGGAAGTATGGAGAACCCTCAAAGAACTCAAAGTAGACCTCCAATTTGATCCTAAAATCCCATTACTAGGGATCTACCCAGAAGGTAAAAAATCCTTTACCATAAGGACACTTGCACTAGACTGTTTATTGCAGCTCAATTTACAATCGCCAAACTGTGGAAATACCCTAAATGCCCCCCAACCCAGGAATGGATTAACAAGCTGTGGTATATGTATGGCAAGGAATACTATTCAGCCATTAAAAAGATGGAGACTTTACATTTTTGTATTAACCCGAATGGAAGTGGAACACATTATTCTTAGTTAAAGCATCACAAGAATGGAGAAGCAAAAATCCCATGTACTCAATTCTGATATGAGGACAATTAATGACCTTGTACACTGTGGGGAGTGGGAAAGGGGAAAGCAGACAGAGGAAAGGAGGAAGGGGGGTGAGGGGGTCATGGTGTGTGACACACTTTTGGGGGGTGGCACACAACTGTAAGAGGGACTTTACCTAACAAATGTAATCAATGTAACCTGGTTCTTTGTAGCCTCAATGAATCCCCAACAATTAACAAAAAAGAAAAAAGAAAAGAAGAAATATAAAAAATAAAACTCAAGAATCAATTCCCACTAAATTATTCATTTCCTAATCTCCCATGGGACAAATACCTTCATTTTAAATAATAATGATTAATATTCAGAAAAAGTGAATTAACTGAAAGAATAAATTAATACATAAAGATAGCATGGTATATTCTCCATCACATGGCTTCACAGTAATATTATTTAACCTAAAATGGCATAGATTTGTGTAATCCAAAGTAACTAGGTAAAATTTTTATCAAAGTTACTAGAATTGGGATCAGAATAAAATCAAATATTTGAAAATGAAAGAATTCAGAACATGTTCCTATAATATAAAATGCACTGTGGAGAACTATGCAGATGGAACAGGAGAAAGAGGCAAAAGTAGTTGATATCTAGACTTTGATTTGCCTGATTACACAGGGATATTCTGGTTTTTGTCTTCACCATTATTCATGCTGCCTATTTTTTGAACTGCATTTAAATGCGTAAACGTTAGACTAATAGCAAGTTGAAATAATTTCCTTTCTTGAATACTTACTGGATAACTGTAAAATATAACAAAGAATTTTGAGATAGTTCTACAATACTAAAATGACAAACAGTGAGCCAATGTTGGAATCTTAACAAATAAGTTCTATCTAGAGCGGGACCTGCTCCTCCTTACAAAAGAGAAAATGCTCTCAAGGGTCAAATCCTAATATATCAGTTTTTCTGATAATTGAGAAGTTAATGTAATATTCCAAAAATGCTCATTTTATAAAACATTGCCAAAATATATAGTCAGTAATGTTAAAAATCTCAAACATATATACAATTTGAAAATAAATATTGACTATGTCTTAGAGTACGATTAATTTCAATATATCTGAGTTTATTTAAAAAATTTAGGAGACATTTTTAAAAAGAATAAGCGCTATATTTAGGGATCTTTTGAGTCTCTAACTTATTTCAAAATTGCTCCAATTGTCTAGCCACTATCTGTTTAATGAATAAGAAAGTTCTGACATACCTTAAAAAAATTACAGGGTAAATGTTTCCATTTTTCTTTCATCAAATATTTTTATCCTAAATTACAAAAAAGTCCTATGTACTTGTCCCATGGGGGATTAGCATGCATTTTATTCCTTCTCTACTTTTCTCCCTCTCTTTCTGTAATGGAATAAGAATAATGGAGCTTATCATTTTTCCTAAGGATTAATTCAGATAAATTCGGAATATAAGAGGTCTTCCCTTATGTGTAAAAGACAAAACTGCTGACCAGTTGAATTTCTTTAAAATATAATACAATAATAACAAGAAAATCTAACTTCCAAATTTCATCTTTTGCATTTTTTGCAGTACAGAAACAATGTCTTATTTTTTACAACATGAAAAATTTTCAGAAATATCCTTCTAATTTATTTCAAAGATACTGTAAATTATGGAAGATAAGCCAGACAGTCTATTGTCAGACATAAATTTAATGAGATCTTTTCTGTTTTAGGAACGTAATACTTAGTTTTTTGTAGGTAACCAGTTATGCTGTCGGCATCTAAAGAGTGGAATAAGAGAAGCAACATTATTATTCATCAGAGCTAACACAGTATTGATACGCATAATTTACTTTTTACTTCCCTGTAAGAATGATTGAATGAATAATGAAAGAATGAATGAATGAAAGGTTTTGAAAGGCAGTGTTGCCCTGTTTGCTTGATCATCTGCACAGTGTAAGTTAATCTTTCTGGGTAGATCCAAGGATACACACTTTTTTGTTATTTTTCTCCTCTGACCTTTTAGAGCCTTCAGCTAAGATGGCCTGTACTCACATTGCGATCCTGTCTGCCAGCTGCGCCATTTTCTCTAAGTCCAGATACGGAGAGCCGGACTCTGGGTAGGAATCAGGAAAATAGGTGGAAGCCATGGCGCCTGTTCTGACACAGAGTATATAGGCCTACAGGGAGGAGATGGGGGTGGTGGTGAGGGTGAGGGATCCTTCAGCTGAGAGTGTGTGGGCCCAGACCCCCCACTCCCGAGTGAACTTGACCCAAGACCCATAGAGCAGCTCCGGAGGAGGCGGGAGGGGGAGAGCGAGCTGCAGTTCCCGGTGTCCTCGGAGCGCAGAGGGCGCCCTCGGCCCACGTCTGCCTGCTCCCCACTCCCAAACCTCCGGGAAGCCGGGGTTGCCGTGGGCCAGCCTACTCTGTCTCCTGGAGGAACCGTCCAGCATTTGCTTCCGAGCGCCAAAACCACAGCTGCCGCCGGCTCCAGGAGTCAGCGACAAGGACCAGCACCAGAGCAGGCGCGCAGACGCCGGAGCTCCAGGTCTCCCGTCCGAAGGCAGCGCTGGGCATTTTTGCCTGGTCCGACAGAGGCAGAAGACAGAGAATGACTCTGCGTCATTCTGAGTCACATCTTCCTAGCGGAAGGGAGGAACGTTTGGGCTAGAAAGAGATTGGGCCTTGGCGAGCTTTGTTCCTTTTTTGGGAAAGCTTGTCAACAGCTCAGTTGGGACCGGGGTCTGGGTGTCTTTCCCGGAGGCCCTGAGACCTGTTGTCAGCCCGCACAAGGGGGTCATCAGGTTGTCCCTGAGGGTCTAGTCCCCCAGAGGTAAGGTGTAGCCTTCCTCCTGGTGCTAGAAGGATTCCAAAGAACCAAACTGACTGGCCTCCAGTGCCCTCCTGGCTCCGCAGGCTCGGGGCAGAAAGTGGTTCCCGCCTCATCCTCCCCCTCCCCATGTTGCGGAAGTTGCCTCCCCTTGGGGGCTTGGGCACAGTCAAGCTTTGTTCTGGCTCCTGCCAGGCGCTGCAAGTTTGAGTTGCATACAAAATTAAGCTTTTAAGGCTGGCCTTTCTCCTTAGGTCCACAGAAGACATTGCCAGGAAGCATACACACCATAGAAAGGACAAAAAATGCAGACTGGGGAGCCCGTTAGGGACAGTACCCGCAGGCTTTGCTGATCTTCCGGCTGTGTTTGTGTAGGAGGTAACGAGGTTGCTTTTCTGGAGACAACCTAATGACACACTGTATAGAACAGTAACTAAGGTGAGGTGAGCAAGACTCTTACGCAGGCACAACCATTAAGGAGGGGAGAGAAAAATACTTAGTAATCAACTAATTTTAGTGCATTATTAAAAAGTCAAAGTTAATGCAGAAAACCACTATGCACAAAATATTGAAATTGATATTACTGACTTTTCCATTTGCCTCAGATTCCAATATGGCAAGGCAGGATTGCTGACCACAGACCTAAGCAGGGTGCACAATGTAGGCAGAAAACAAAAAGCAACTGCCTGGCCCTCTGCTTCCTTTGGTTCTTTCCATGTAAGATCAAGAAACATTAAATATGATTTATACTGTGGATGCCTTTTTCGAGAACTCTGTAATGCTCTGTTTCTTCCCCTAACTCCTCCTTGATAAAGCAGCATATATATACTACAAAGAGCAAAAGATGTTTCCTGTTGGGAAATTTTACACCTTGTCAGAAAGTTTTCAACACCTTTACTGAAATTGCCTCTCAGACTTCTTACATTAATTCTATTTATGGTTGTGCAAATTTCTCCCAAATTTATATGCTTAAAACAACAAACCGTGATTATCTCACAATAGGATTCCAGGAGCACTTTAGCTGGGTGCCTCTAGCTCACAGTCCTCACAAGGCAGCAATCTAGGCAACCTCCAGATCTGCAGTCCTCTCAAGGATTCACTTGAAGCAAGGTCTCATTATTAGTTTATCACGTGACTATTGGGAGGCCATAGATTCTTGGAGGCTATTGGTTCTATACTAGAGCCTTTTCATAGGGTACATCACTCGATGGTAGCTGGCTTCCCTCAGAGACAACAGCAAGAGAGCCAAAGAGGGAACCCAAGAAAGAAACTACAGTCTGTGTTACCAAATCCTGGAATTGAAAGTTCATCCTTTTCTTCATATTCTGTTATTTAGAAGGGAATAACTAAGTTTAACCCATACAGGGTGTGGCTACAACGAGACAGGGATTGGGGAGCCATTGTACAGCCATATTCTCAAACTCGGGACCAATGAAGAAGAGAGAGTAGAATATTCTAGCCGGGTTTCTAAAATTGTCCAGAAGGAAAGGCCTTTTTATTTCCATTTTTGACAGTTTTTTGAAACTAAAAGAAAAATGAATCTTTAGAAGGAAAAAGAGCTATACAAAACACAAGTCTTTTTAAAAATAGTACGCCAAATAAAATACATTTAAACAAATAAAGGCAAAACAATCATTAGTAAGAAAAAAACGATTTCTAGTATATTCATGTTACTCATTGAAAATATGCATATCAGTGATTAATATAATTACTACTAAACTCATAGCTTGTTTTTGTTACTCTGCATTTGTGACTTAACAAAAAATTATAAGTGAAAACCAGAGGTCACGTATTAAAAACTTATACACAAACTTTAAACAAGCACTATGTGTATTAACATATAAATTTTTAATGTGACAGGTGAGTTTTCTTCTTACTTGTCAACTTATTTAGGTTCTATTGATAATAATGCTATTTTCAAGGGGAAGAGAATAACTGAATTTTGTAGGATTTGTTTAATTAATACAGTTGTGAATGTAATCTTTCAAAAGTCTCTTAGCAGGAATGTGAACAGAGATGTTAAAGTCTGTTAAAGGAGTCTCGAGTTAATGATTTTAAAATTTTATTCAAAATGAAGCAAATAATGCTATATTTTCTTTCATAAAATAAATTATATTGTATATATTGACATTTATAGCAAAAGTTATGAAGTACATAGATAGTAAAATGGTTATATAGTAAAGCAGGTTAACATGTCTGTCACATCATATGTTACTTTCATGTGACAAAAGGAGCTATTATCTACTAATTTATCTAAATTCCTAATATAATACAGGTTTATTAATTATAGTATTCCTGTGCATTTTATCTCTAAATTTGTTCATCCTACATAACTACTGGTTTGTCCTACAAAGGCTAAAAAGAAGTGAGGAAAAAAGTGGTTTGAAGCAATATTTTTCTGTGCTGGCATATTTGACTTAATAATGCTATATTTTCAAAGTTTATCATCAATTTTTTTTTATTGTTTGGGATTCATTATGGGTACAAAGAATTAGGTTACACTGATTGCATTTGTAAGATACTGTCCCTCTTATACATGTGTCCCTCCTCCAAAAGGTGTGCCATACACTGAGACCTTATCATCAATATTTTTACCTAAGAAGTTCCAATAATTTATCCAGAACAGTTACAATTTAATTAAAATTATGTGATGAAAAAAATAAATTTGAGATCTATATATTTCTTGCATGTAGGACCTCTTTTGATGAAAACAAAATTGAAAATGTTATGTCATGCTGTAAGTTTGATAAAGGGCTCAAAACCAGAATCTACAAATAACTCAAGGAAATCAGTAAGAAAAAATGAAATAACCCATCAAAAAGTGAGCAAAAGACATGAAACTTTTCAAATGAAGATATGAAACAATGAAAAAATGCTCAATGTTTCTAATAATCAGGGAAATGAAAATCAAAATCATGTTGCTATATCACCTAACTCCAGGGAAAATTGATGATATCGAAAAGTCACAAAGCAACAGATGCTGGATAGATGCAGAAAGGAACTGTCACATGCTGTTGATAGGACTGCAAACTAGTACAACCTCTAGTATGGAGACACTTCAAGGAATTAAAAATAGACCTAACATTTGATCCTGAAATCCAACTACTAGTCATTACAAAAAGGAAAAAAAAAAAGACATTTTATAAAAAAGACACTTGCATTACAATGTTTATAGCAGCACAATTCACAATCACAAAGATGTGGAAACAACCCAAGTGCCCATCAATACATGAATGGATTAATACTATGTGGCATGTGGTATATGTATACCATGACATACTAATCAGCCATAAAAATGATGGTTGTCTAGTATATTTTGTAACAACCTGGATGGAACTGGAGACCATTCTCCTATGTAGTATCTCAATAATGGAGAAACACACAACACATGTACTCATTACTAGATTGGAACTAGTTGATCAACACTGTGTGCTCATATGGAAGCAAAACTTAATGGAATTCAAGTATGTGGGAGGAAAAAGAGGGAGTGGCTAAATTCACACCTAAGGAGTATGTCACACACTTTCTGGGTGAAAGGCACACTTGTAACTTTACTTAAAATATGCAAAAGCATATTACATAACCAGAACATGTGTACCCCCATAATATTCTGAAAAAATTTTAAATGTTTTGTCAATCTTCTAAATTCCTTGGCAATAACTTCTGCAGATACGCAATATCAAGATAATTAACTACTGCATTCTTGTGTTGTTAAGTTATGACATACATAATTATCATATAAGATCCGTCTTCCAAATATATAACTATTTTTTGACATTTTATCTTTTATCTGCCAATCAATCTGTCGCATTTATCCTTTAAAGAAGTATGTAAGGTCATTAAAATATTAAAGATATAGACAATTAAGCAGACTTGGTTATCTAACTCACCTCTTTAACCTATAAAAGTTTTCCAAACTTTCTTGACCAAATTTTTTTCCACTGATAATCCAGTGATTATCCGATTATAATAATAATGTTACATAATTATTCTGCCAATGATAATGTCACATAAACATGCAATTACCACTGTTTATGAACAATTTCCATATCTTAAAATGAATAATATCAAATCAGATATCAAGGGTTTTTTTGCAGTTTTTGGCTTGGGACAGGTTTGAACCCACCACTTATGGTAGGCCAGTGCCCTACTCCTTTGAGCCACAGGCGCCACCCATGATATCAAGGCTTTAATTGGTTTTTAGTATATCTCATTTTTCACTACAGCAGTCAGCATATTGTTTAATTCAACTGTATTTTTTTTTCTTGGTAAGTTTTTCTACAGATTAAAAATCAGTGTGTTGATTTAAATTTTAACATAAATTCTACCCTTCCATATTCCATCAGAGGCAATTAGACCTAAGTTTAGTTTTTCATTTCTTTTTTAAACAGTCCTAACTATTTGTAAGACTCAGTTTTTATGATCTTTGTGTTTTCTTGGAGATCTTCCAAAGAACAAATACTGTTTTACTTTTATATATATAATAAAAAACTCTCTTGACCTTGCAATTGCCAGATGAGTCTATCAGACTATAGTCGAAAAGCCTAGCCTGAGCCTTTCTGAGAGTGAGCAAGTAAAAAATATTATTAAGCACATTCCATAAGAAGGTGCAGAACTTGTGCAGAACTAGGGCAGAACTCCATAAAAGCAAATAGCCTGAGAGCGTTGGAGGTAAAATTTCCATAATCTAAGGCTGGCCAGGAGGCTGTGGGCCTGTAATACAGGTCAA
This sequence comes from Perodicticus potto, assembly GCA_963574655.1. Classification (NCBI taxonomy): domain Eukaryota; kingdom Metazoa; phylum Chordata; class Mammalia; order Primates; family Lorisidae; genus Perodicticus; species Perodicticus potto. The sequence goes on along the minus strand of CAUYRH010115004.1, from coordinate 5,842 downwards.
CAGTATGTTTTAGTAATCTTTACAATGTGTTCTTTTAAGATTTAAATTACTGCCTCCAGATGAGGCCTCAAAGATCATCCATTAATTTGGCCTTTCTCCCTGACTGTAGTCTGCGACCTTATCAGAATGTGGGTAGAGGGCTGAACACATCTTTTTTCTTGAGAGTTATTTTAGGTAAAGTAAAAAAACATACAATAATGTAGACTAGTTAATCAGTAGACTTCTAGACACTAGGAAAAAATAATCAAGTTTTATAATGTATCTGTATGACTATTGATTAACAGTGTGTACATGCAGAACCAGCTATATAAGCTGGGGAAAAATAAATTTATTTTACTACTTGCCAGCATAAGAGCTTGTAAGCCCCTTTTACTCCATACAATTTCAAAAGCAGGTCTATGGTTTGTGACACCTACCATCTATGAGGAATATCAGACTTTTCTCTAAATCTAGGTACATTATGATAATTTAGTAATCTTATTTTTTTCTATATCTTAAAGTATTTTTTTATCTATCATCCTGGGAATTATCAATAATTACCTGTAAATTTTCTCATCTGTACAAAGAAAGAACAATATGGTAATATTAGGCCTAGGCTAAAGTAGAAAAATACGAGTTAACTCCAGGCAAATTCCTGGGCTGCAAGCCTTCAACAAAATGGACTAAGTCTGGTTCACTCCCAAGGTAGATGGGAAAGTACTCACTAACTTTTTGCCTGACTAACTCCTGGACCTGGGAAATGAACTGATTGTCCCTGGACTGACCTTTAGATGATACAAGATGTAGAGAGTACTGACACAAAAATGTATGAATACTGAGACAAAGATATATGGAGGAAAAGTACTGAATCTAAAATGTAGGGCAAAATATTAAAGATGTATGATGTATGGCTAACTAACCACAAAATTCTGCTTCTATACAACACTTGCTTGCTACCCCCACCTGAATGCACGTGGACAGCCTGTGTGCCAACCAGGATGCAGACTAAGCCTTAAAAACCCAACCCCTTAAGCGCTCGGGGCTGCTGTCAGAAACCCCATGTTGGGACACTGATACAGTCACTGGCTGGCTCTTCAATAAAAGGACTCTGCTATACATTTGTCTTGTTTGGCAGTGTGGCTTTTGTGGAACTCCTGGGCACAACAGTAAAAGGATGGAATATGATTGCCTAGATAGAAGATACCAGAGTGTGAAATAAACCATCATCATTCAGGGTTTTTACCACATTATTTTCTCGGAAGGTCTAAGACTGGAAACACAATCCTTGAGGTTTGCTTCTGGCTTTTGTTTTATTCTCATAATAGCAAAGAGAAAAAAACCTGACAGAGCAAGATGTGTCTTAATTATTTGAATCAGAAGAGCCAGATAGCAAAGTGACAGGGAGAAGCATTCTTTTTGCTAATGATAATGGTGAAATCAATTAACTGAACTTCAGACTACAAGTCTTCAGATAGATGATAGATTTTCTTCAAGCCCAAAACCTATGTGAGAACAATCTACTTTTTAAGGAATAAAAGGAATTGTGCTCTTCTCATGCAGTCAGTCATTCAACAGAAGAAGGGTAGTTGACAGTATTGTTTTCTTTTAAGAAGTGTGTACTAAATTCATGATTTTAAAATGTTTGCTATGTGTAAATTCCATTAAAATTTCTAATAAAGTTTTTAACTATCTCCCTATATTTTAATTTATGTAGAATATTTATAAAATAACATATTAACATTACTATATATGTATAATATACAATTATATATGAAATGAATTTTTACATTTATGAAATGTCAAGAGAAAAAATATTTGAGGACCTATTTTACCCAGATGGTAAAGGTGATAACTGATTTTTTTTTTTTTTTGGTGTGGGTGGTTTACTGAGAGTTCCTCAGGATAAACAATTCAGAATGTTTTCCTATCATTATAATTATGAAATCAAAACATATTCTTAACCAAATCTTAAACTTCAAATCACATTTGTTAACATTGTAATCTTCTATAGTTTAATACATTTCAGAGCTGGTTGGTTTATTGTCAATTAAGCTGCATAAAATAATTTTCCATATCACTACCATGTTCAAATTTAACATATACTGAACAAATTCCATATTAACACTATCTGGCCTTTTATCAAGTTGCCATAAAAATTCTAGCTTTATTTTATCTCTGCATTAATCTCCCACATCATTAACCACTTCATAGTATCACTATAAAGTTGTATTTGAGCTACCTCCTTAGTCATGATTTATCAGAAGTTCCCTAGCACATAGATTTGGTCTATTTTTTTTCTTTTTTTATTGTTGGGGATTCATTGAGGGTACAAAAAACCAGGTTACGCTGATTTCATTTGTTAGGTAAAGTCCGTCTTGTAATTGTGTCTTGCCCCCATACTTTTAGCAATGTTATATAGTTTCTGCTTCATGAAAGGCCTATAAACTACTGAGATTATATCAGAAATGTTAAACAACTACTTCTGTCTTTTAAAAAGTTCACTACTCAAAGATTTAACTTAGTTTAAACTAATTTTACTGTTTTGCCTTAAATGCCACTTAATCTTTGAAGGTTTTGTTGGCTTTATTAAGCAGTGCCTTTCCTCAAATAATACAGTATGGTTTTGGACTTTACCACCAATTATGACTATAAAACTCAATTCAATACATGAGAGGTTATGTGTACAAGTATCCAGAAAGAAAGCTTGTGGTCTTTGTTTCCTCTGAATTATTTTCACCGTCATCATCATATGGACTATTAATATTTCTTCTTCCTTGTCTCCTTTCTCTACTAACAAATCCCTGAAAAGCTTATTTCATCCTCAGTTAATTAGGATTAAAAATAAATAAGGCACCTTCAAATTTTGGTTTCTATTTCCATACTTCAATAAGAGAAGCCAGAGATCCTTGGAAAACTGGCTGCCTCTAAGGTTGGGCAGGGAATCTATAGGTTAGATCATAATTGTAGTGCCACAAAGAAAGAATGTGTTTAAAGGAAAATGAAGAAATAAAAACATAAACAAAAGCATGGGGCTATGTCAAAAAGACAAAGCAGCCAATTGAAAGCATTCTCAATGGCTAACACAGATACAATTTCAGCAACAAAATAAGTAGGGTTGCATTGGATTATAAATCAAACTATAAAATAAATATCCATGAATCTGACCTAAGATAAATGTTTATATAAATAAATATCTTGTGCAGCAGAATTCCAAATAATTTATGTAAATAATAACCTTCCCTTAAGATGATGGAGAATTAAATATTTACCTCTTTATTGTGGGCTGCGTACATATACAATGACTTCCTTCCAAACTATGGTATGTAACAAGCAGGTATAATGAGGAGTCTGAATCCACTTTCTGATCTTTGACCACTGTCAGCATGTAAACTCCACCCCTCCCTCTTCCCTTCACATCCCACTTATTGCCAAGCTCCTAAGAAAGTCTGGGTTCTTTCTCTTGGGTGCAGGCAGAGGAGTCCAACCATCCCATCCCCTACCTGAGCACAGGATTGCTCTTTGTGGGCCCATCAAAAACCACAATAAAACCCCAGTCATCTCCTTTATTTGCTCTCAACCTAATTTTGATCTGGTTTGATGCAATGCGTTGTTCTCCCCCAGAAATCTCAGTTATGTAAAAAAAATTTTCTTACCCTCTTTGTGTGTGTGTTGTGTTATCAGTCTGGACAACAAAACAAATTTGGGTGGGGGTGCTTTCTGCATTCAGAAGGTGATCATAAGAATGGGGGCTTTATTTTTATAATAGAAAACCCTCAGAAATTCTACATTAGCCAGGCAATTAAGGTTAATATTAGCAGACATAAGTCATAGACAGCACGTACTCTTTATATGTAATGAGTGTGGCACTCCAATTGGTGATCTTCCTCCAAAAGATCCATAACTCCACTTCTATAAGAAGAAACACATCAGACAAATGTAAAGTTGAAGGATACAAAAATATCTGGCCATTACTCCTCAAAAGTATCAAGATTATCAAAAACAAGGAAGATCTGAGGAAATGTCATCCCCAAGAAGAGTTTAAGGACATTTAACAACTAACTGTAAAGTAGTATTCTGGGTGGGACCTTGGGAAAGAAAAAGAGAATTAGGTAGAAACCAAGAAAATCTGAATAATGTATGGAGTTCAGGTAATAATAATCTATCAATATTGCTTCATTAATTTTGATAAATACACCATACACATGTCAGATGTTCTAATAGGGGGAGTTGAGTATGAGACATATGGGAATCCCTCTTTTTTATTTTTAAATGTTTTCTGTAAGTAAAAAACTATCATATCATAAATAATTTACTTACAAAAATAAATAATCCAAAGTAGTATACTTCCTTGTTATAAAATATTCAAAATAAATATTTCAAAGCTTGATTAAGAACAAACATTATTATATAATAACAAACTGTTAAGTTAAATAAATGACCATACTTTCTCCAAGTTTTATATAGGTTTGGGTATTATTCTCCTAAATTATCCCACCTTATATCAATCATGTGAGTTCCACAGTTCTGAACATGGTCTCCCTCCTGTGTACTGAGAAGAGTTCTCTGGCATCACGTTTGGATTTTAAGTCAATACGAAATTTTTATAACAATTTAAAAAATAATGTTGACAGTAATCTAATAGCTGATTGTCATATGTCCCCCCTACACAAGCCATGCTTTGTGTTCTAAAAGTGATATATGCTACAGAACATCAGGAAGACATTTTTAGTTTTAAGGACCTCCTTGGAAACTCAAGTTTACTTTCTTGACAGTCACTAGACAAAGGGACAGGCAGTAGAGTGTGGCTGTTTGGACAAGATGAAAGTAACACAGAGCCTGCTTTCTGTTCTGGTTGGTGTTCTTGCCACTCTTAAAGGACTTGGAATTACTGTGGACATAGGGACTTATGTCTTTGAATAAGATTAAGTAGGAAAGATGCAAAAATAAAATTTAAAAAATAAACAGCAGTGAATTTGTCTCCCAGAACCTCCCACCCCCAGTTCCTCTGATCCTCGGAATCTCCCGCTGTCATTACTTCACTCTTCTTCCAGCAAACCACTGCATATCAAGACAGAGCCAGGACATGAATAAGTTCTGTCACATGGTAAATCTTTTCCCTAAGGGAAATTCTAGGAAATATCCGTGGAATTATGCCTTCCTGTTTCCTGAATAAATTTTCACTTCTATCTAGCATTGTGCCTTTAAAAATAGAGATGAATTGCTACTGTGCCACTCCAGAGGGCAGAATACACGGTAGGAAATCATTTGGATACATGACCATGGGGGCAGTTCATGTAAAAACAAAACAAAACAAAAGGCCCTTTTCATTCTACATTCGAGCATTTCATTGCTCACTGTCAGCCTGAAAATAGTATCAAACATTTTAGGAAAATGCCACTGATACATGTACTGCACAGCACTTGAATAAATATTGCTTTCATGCCCCAAGGTTTCTCTGCTACTGTGGATGGATTACCTAATTGTGCAAATCATCTGAGAAGAGTAAAATCTTTTGACCACACTGAGCACTTCCATTTATTCTGACTGATTTAAGGTATAAGCGTGTGAAGGTTAAATAGGAGACTATTATCTTAGTTGGAATTTTAAATTTCTTAACACTTTGGAAAGTCTGGGGAGGGGTAAGGGAAAGGAAGGATGTGGGTGGATAGAGGGAGGGTTGATAGGGGGACCACACCTATGGAGCATATTGCAAGTACAAGTTGGATCTATCAGGTGTAGAACACAAATGTCTTAACGCTGTAATTGGGTAAATGAGGTGAAGGCTATGTTGGTTAGTAGGATGTAAGCACTCCAATTTGTACAAATAATCAGCACATTGAATCCCATAATGGCATAAATGTAT
>CAUYRH010115001.1:0-11351 GCA_963574655.1 Perodicticus potto | reverse complement strand
GGACAGACCTCCAGACCTCAGGGTGAGAGTGGAGGGGAGGGTCGGGAGTTCCAACTTGCAGGTAGAGAATATATACAGTTTTTATACAGTTTTATGCCTGGCAGGAGAGTGCCGCGGCACCCTAGTAGGGGAAGGAGGTCCGGCCTCTGGAGGGTCTCTCCCGTGGTGTAGAGTGGGAGGACATCTGAACTCTGCTTGCTTGTTTGTATGGAGGTATGACGTGTAGTGCCAGCTGCTCTCATGGGGGAGGGGACTCCCGTCTGCTTGGTGATGTGCTCTGTACATTTTATTTGTATCCTTGGGGTCGCAGGTCGCTCCAGCAGGGTTGATGTGCGTTCTTTGACCTTCTCTTTTGGCTCAGTTCCAGACTGTTGGCTTTCTTGCTAAATTTCTGTCCTTTAACTCTCCTTCTGGATGGGAGCGTCTGCAGAAAGCTGGCTACAGACAGCTATCTTGGCTCCTCCCCCCACTACTGATTTTTAATGATAGCAACTTTTTATTTTTTTTTTGCAGTTTTTGGCTGGGGCTAGGTTTGAACCCACAGGCCACCATCATTGAGCCACAGGTGCTGCCAATGATAGTAACTTTTTTCACTTAATTAATGTGGGTTCTGTGAAGCTTCTCCATGCTCAAGTTATACTTTCCCCTTTGTGAATAAGTATTTTGTGGGGATAACTATGTAACTATCCCTTTCTTCATTCATTCTTTAATTTTAGCAGTTATATAAAATTCTTGCCTGGAACAATTATTATTTAGGTGTTTGCCAAATGGTTGCAGTTCTTTAAAACTTCCTACCACTTGTTTAGATTGACTGTTCACTCCTGCCACACTGGACTTGGGGGGCTTGTGGGTTGTTCCCCACATTCAAATCCAGTCTCCGTAGGTGTTATTCTTTTTTCCTTTCTCCCTTCTCCTGATACATTTTACATTTCCTTTGTGGAGGCTTGTCAGGCAGAGGAAAGCACACGTTCTTTGGAAACAGCTTTGGATTAGCATCCTGGACCCACCACATACTAGTTGAGCAATTCCATTCAAGTACATTAATTTGAGTTTTAAGTGCCTCATAAGTAAAAAGAGGAATCTACTTCATAACTATTTTAAACAGCAGGTAAGATACCATATGTACAATTTTATGCATTGAGAATGATGTGAATCTCTTTAGTAAATGTTGGTACCTTTTTCGTTTTCCAACAAAAACCCTCAAATAGCCATAGTAAATGTAAAGGCTGAATTTTGATTACATCATCTGGCTGGGAACCAGCTTGAAAAAAAAATCTCTTCAGGAGACTTATGTGTACCCAAGTTGAGAACCACTGAATTAGATGCTTAGTTGAGGTTTTACTGATTTAAAACTAAGATACAAGAAAATGGAAAACATTTTGACTTTTATTTTAGGATGGTATTATTATTAAAGGTATAGACAATAGAAATAATGAAATTATGTATAAAGAGAAATTTTGTGAGGAAATTTGAAGTATTTGTTCATTCGTTCATGTAAGTACCGAGTGGTTTTTGAGCCACTATGTTCAGGTACTGTGCATATAAAGATGAAATGGGCTCAGCCTAGTACCCACAACATAGTTCAGTGTGATGCAGGCTTTGATGAGGACAGAGGCAAAAGACTTCAGATTTTATCCATCAGCATTTTACAATACATGAAAGACATTGAGCCAGTGGGGAAGGGGTCATAATTAAATAGTTCTCTATTGGAACAGGTGGGCAGGAGGGAGGCAAGATGATCAGGAGATCAATGGGGTACTTTATGCTGAGACGGCACAGTGGGGATAAGGAGGAAGGGCTGGACTTGTGAGAGAGCTTGGAGGTGGAATGACAAGACTTGAAGACCAGCAATGTGAGGGGAGAGGCTTTGATGACTTCCAGTTTCTGAGTAGACTGTGGCCTCCTTCACTGACCGAGGGGAAAGGTAGGGTTGTGGATGGGGATCCATTGAGCTCAGTTTTGAACTTGTGGACGTTGAGGCATTTAAACACATGTAATCCAGGAGGTGGTTGAAATGTGGATCTGGAACTTGGGAAGGCACCTCCATTAGAGAGACAAAGGACTGTGAAGTTAGTATTTGAAGCTGCGGGTATGGATGAAATTGTTAGAACGTGTGAAAGAATAAGAGAAAAGTCAAGGACAGACCTCAGAGCTCATCTGTGTTAAGTGTGGGTGGAGGAAGAGGAGAGACTAGAAAGCGAGAAAAGAACCAGGGGAGGAGAGTTGCAGGGACAACAAGGAGGAGCAGGTTTGAAGAAGAGTGGACCTGTGAAGGCAGCCGATGAGTTAGTAAGTAGGGAAGGCCTGACCTGAACTATGGGCACTGCACTTGGCCTTCAGGTCCAGGGCATAGAGACTTCATTGAATTTGTGTAATAAAATGTGTGGAGAGTGGAAGGAGGACTGGTAGAAAATTGCCTCACTTTTAAGAAACCTTCCCTTACTAAATGCACACTACTCTGTTCATTTGTTAGGAAGTGTTGAATGACACTGTCTGAGCCGGGAGTTCCCTGCAGGTCATTTACTCTGGACCTCACTGCATAGGTGAGGAGAGGAAATGAAGGCCTAGAGAAATCATTACTTTGCCTGAGATAAAGACCGTTAATCCAAGGCTTTCCCGCCTACATTGGTACTGGTGAGGTCAGTTTATGTGGATTTCCTACTTGTTCATGTGTTGTTTATTTACTCTTTGGTTATGTTGTGTTTATGGAGTTTGTAGTTTTTACTGTTTTCCAAGGTCATAGAGGAAAGCAACTACGCCACTGCTACTGTATTACTGTTCTCTTCCTCACTGTTGACCTTTGGACTTCAGGGAGTATTTTATAGAATAAATAAGCTATCATGGATAAAACTCCTTGAACAAAACATGATACACAGCAGTTTAATAAATTTCAGTTGGACAATCAGAAATGATGAGCACATTTCAGCATATCATAGTAATTAATATTCATCTTTAGCGTCAACATTTTAATCAGTGACTTTCAAGTACCCTGTAGTCCTGACATTAGAATGTTAGCTGCAGAGATAGGTGCTGTCTGGATTTACTGTTTCTGAATCTAAAGCCACAGAAATCCACCCCAATCTGCATTTCAGGGGAATGATGAGCCCATTTGTAATGGATTTACTTCAGGGGCAGTTAGAGACCCCTTTTATGTGGAGTGGGCAAATTCCACAGCTTGCCTGGAAAATTAGGGTCTTTTGGTGAGAATTTCTCAGGGGATGGGCTAGACAGATCCTTTGTGTCTTTATCTTAGGAGGAGAAGAGGAGAAGGGGGAGGGGAAAGGGTTTGTGCATGGCTGTCTTAGGCCCTCCAACACTCTCCCACTGTGATGTCTTGTGATAATCCACGTTAACAAGCCATGCAAGTGACAAGGACAAGGTTGTTTCTCAGCCTATCTTGGTACAGCTGGGGGGTAAAGGGGACACATTGCCCAAATTTAGGAATTAGTCACACCCTCTTGGGGCATTGGATTTTGAATGAGTAATTAAAAAAAATCCTGGAGAAACAATTGGAATTTCCTTACTTTATTTTTTCACTGTCCTGACCAGTGCTCAATTCCTGATTCCTTATTCTCTGCAGCTGGCTTGAATCTGCTTGGTTCTAGGCTGGTTCTACAACCTCTGGTCACTTCCCTGAAGCCCTCATTTCTGTTGGTTGGAGTTAGCCAGCTGTATCAGTCTGCTCAGGCTACCATGACTAACTACCATGGACTGTGTGGCTTAAACAACAGAAATTTATTTTCTCAAAGTTCTAGGGGCTGGAAGTACAAAATCAAGGTTCTGGAAGGGGCTGGAAGGGGTAGGTTTCTTTTGAGGACGCTCTTCCTAGCTTGCAGATGGTCACTTTGGCCTCACATGTTTACATGTGTGTAGAGAAAGAGAAAGCATGAGAGCAAGCATGTACGTGCATGTGCTGGTGTCTCTTCTTGTACAGATGCTAACCTTATCAGATCAGGGTTTCCTTCTTATGACCTCTTTTAACCTTAATTACTTCCTTAAATATTAATATAAGGCACACTGGGGGTTGGGGCTTCAACAGATAAATTTATTTTGGGTGGCAAGAACACAAACTTTTACTCCATAACAGCAGCCAAAGTAAATTTTTCTTGCTTGCAGTGGAACCTAAACATGAGTTTGCTGGTCATATTTTTCCTTCTAAATCCCCCAATATAAATACTTTCCCCCCTCATCTTATTCCATAAAACTAGCTTTATTCAGTTGGTTAAAATAGTAGTCTGCTTAACAAAGAGCCAGTGCCTTTGATGGACATCATTCCCCTCCTCCCCTCTTGCATCTTTGTGGGCTCCCATGGTGTTTCTTGAGCAAGCCTGTCAGCCAGGCAGGTGACTAGAGACTCTCTGATGTCATTCTCCACACTGATGTCAGACACCAACCTTGGGCCTGGCTAGGTGGAAAAATGACCAACTTGGCTTTTGCAGTTCTGGCTCTATGTTGCAAGAAGTTGGCAATTCTCTTCTTGCTTTTTTCTTTTTATTGCTTGTTCCATAGTCTGAGGCCCATGTGCAGCTGGTTGGCAGTTCTGCTTCTAAATCTGTGGCGCGTACCATCTTAAAGTCTCTTCATCTGCCTGCTGCTCCAGACATGGGGACAATGACAAATTGCCTTAAGCTAGGCATTCCCCAAGGATCTGCATGTTGCTTGTTAGAGGGAAATCTGCACAAAACTGTCCCCAGAACAAGGTTGTTCTCAAACATTCAGTGGATGTCACAGGCCATATTTCTACACGGAGAGTTACCAACCAGCTTGGAGAAAGGTATATATAAATATGGCTCCAAAAACTTCTGGTTCATGCTCATGTCATTTTTTATTCTGCCCCAGTATTCCCCTCTGCACCTGGGAACCACTCGGTATGAAGTAAACCACAACACTTTCCAGAACTGTTTTTGTGTTTTTTCAACTGCAGATGTCCGGGAAACAGTAAACTCTTGTTTTGAAGCTTTAAAAAATTGAGCTTTTGATTCCAAGCAATAGAAAATGGTTCCTGTTTATGCTTCTTATTGGTGATAGTTTAACTAGCTGGATTTTGTTTTCTCTGGATTATGATTTTTTTTTTTTTTATGGTTTTCCTTCAGGAGTTTACCAGTCCCTGGAGCTCACTGGTAGCAGAGGAAAAAAGTGTCCAGAGAAATTGAATTTCTTTTATGTCCACAGGAAAAGTGGCCAGTTGCCATTATAGGATAAACCTAGGGCTTTCTTCCCAGGAGTTCATGGATTAGTAAAATCTGAGCAATAGTAATATCCTTTTTCTCTCTTTTCTTTCTTTCTTTTTTTTTTTTAAAGCAAGGCTACAGGATACACTTTGGAAAGTGTCTATAAAATTAAGCAATATAGCCACTTATTTCTGGCATTAGTTATGGGATAATTATCCTAATAGATCTTTACTCTTGTAATTTAGTTAAAAGGATATTTTCTTTACTCTTGAGTTGCTTGGGTAAGCATGAGTAATAGTTACCAAAGTGTAGGTCGTTTATTAAAATGTCTAAATATTTCTTTTTAAGTCAGCCTAACAGGTAGTTGTAACCATACTTCAGCATTTTCACCAGTTCTTCTCATACTTACCAATTAAAATCCCCCGAGCAGTGAGAATTCATTGTGTGCATACTTCACAGTGGAATGGGCCTGAAGGAATGATGGGATAAAGAAGTTTTCAGAGATAAAGGTACATTTTTGTGGTTAGTTCAGACTATAGATAATGCAAATTATATGGAAATAAAATTGATGCCAGGGTTGGTCTTGCCAGGAGAGTTTCTGGAGTAGTTGGTGGAAGTGGTGATTCCAGGGTGGAAAATGACTGAGAAGAAATGTAAATGGAAAAGCCAAGTAGGAAAAAAAACTGCTTATTTTTGGGTAGTCATAGCCTGGCACTGTGCTACATGCTTACCTTGCATCTTTACAAATTTAATCTTCTCTGTTAATTCTACAATGTGGTAGAAATTCTTATATGTATTTTAGAGGAGGAACTAAAGACTGAGGTCACACGAAGAGTAAGTATTGGAGTTGATGATAAAATTCATGTCCATTCAAGTCTAAAGAATGCAAGTCAACAAGACTAGCTTGGGAGATATTTCCTTGGCTGGAAGGGGGAGGCCTCCAAGGGTGGAGCAAGAGATGGAGTTTAGCATCTTGGGACTGGGCCAGTGAAAGCACATTTATATCTCAATGGAAAGATAATCTGAAGCTCCTGCAGATCCTTGATTGGGGTCATTGACACAATAGGGAAGCACATTATATCTGTGATATTATCCATTCTGTTGAGAGTAATCATAGTTTTTTCTTTCTTACCACATCGTATTCTACTGTTGATGAACATTTGGGTTGTTTCCAGTATTGGGCTTCTACAATAAAGCTGCTAGTGACAGTTTTATACAAGTCTTTTAGTGTTGAAAATACTCTTTTTTTGTTGGAGATAAACCCAGAAGTGGAAATGCTGGGTCACAGGTACACAGGTATTTGGCCTTAGAAGACACTGCCAAGGAAACATATTTCCAAGGTGGCTATCCCATTTATATTCTTATCAGAAGCATAGGAGAGTTCAAGACTCTTTAACTTTCATATCTTGTCCCACTAGCATGACCTTGGCTAGGAAATCACAGAATATGGCATGTGTCTTTTGTATAAACCATACCGCCTACACAGAGACTGGCTCACAAGGGTGTGATAAACACCAAATGACTTAGTAATCAGAAATTCACAAAAAAACAGATTCTCTGCACTACAAAAAGGTTAAAAGAAACTGCAGGAAGATCAAGACCATTCAGATCTTGACAAAGGGAATAACATGACTCAAACCTTCCATGGACTGTTTGAAAACCTTGCCCTTCCTTAATATTTAACACTGGGATATTGCTCAAAGGTCAACCAAATGATTATCTGACCAAAAGGCATATTTAAATGATAGTTTTGTGCAAACAGAAGTCTCTTTATTGGAGAATAATAAGATGGTTTTGTCGTCTTAGATGCCATAACAAATTTTCTAAGAAACAACTGTAATTCTTTGTTCTAAACTCTCTCAGATATGGGAGAGGGCCTGAGAAATTTTCTAGTTAGTTATGGACCATGGATGCGACACTTCTTCTTTCTGGAAAGACAGCAGCATGATTGTGCAAGTTAAATTTAGGTTTCAACTTACCTGGGTTAAGGGATGCCCAGATAGCTGGTAAAATATTATTTCTAGGTATGCCTGTGAGGGTGTTTCTGGAAGAGATTAGCACTCAAGCCTGCAGACAGAGTACAAAGGATCCATCCTCACTAATGTGGGCAGGCATCATCCAGTCCATTGAGAGCCTGAACAGAACAAAAAGGTATATGAAGGGTGTGCAAATTTATTCTATCTTCTGGAGCTGGGATGGGACATCCATCTTCTCTTGTCCCTGGATCTGGGAGCTCCTGAGTCTCAGGCCTTTGGACTCCAGGACTTATACCAGTGGCTGACACCAGCTCCCAATTCCCTCTGCTTCTGATTCTCAGGCCTTTGGCTTTGGACTCAAAATTACACCATTGGCTTTCCTGGTTAGTAGGCCTTTGGACTCAGATGGGATTACATCACCGACTTTCCTGGTTCTCTGGGTTGTAGGTGGCATATCAAAGGACTTTTCAGATGTCATAATTGTGTGAGCCAATTCCCACAATAAATCCCCTATTTATATATACATATTTATGCACATATTTATTCATATATAGGGTACTACATACATACACGCACACACACACATACATAGTATCCTATTGTTTCTGTTTCTCTGGTGAATCCTAATGTAATAATGTAATAAAAAGCACATGATATACTTTTAAGTCTCATCTTAGATATATCCTTATATCTGACTCCAATCAAATACTTTCCTCTCTGGGTTTATTTGCTTATTTGTAATGGGGCAATGAGAATCTCTCCCTCTTACTGTGTTTGGAGCATAATGTTAATCAAAATGCAAGTCCAAAGAGGCATTAAAATGGGACATAAAAAAGTCAGTTTCTCTTTTCTTTGATTTCTTGGTGGAAATGTGATGGCTGGAGTCCATAAGTGAGAACCTTTGTGGCTCTGCCACAAAGTGACTGTTTTACTCAGACAAGTTACTGAACCTTACTAAGCCCTCAGGTCCTTCATCTGTAAGATGATAATGGTAATAGTGCCCACAGTATAGGGCTATAGTCAGGATTAAATTAGATACTAAATATAAAGCAATGTATTTAGCGGGTGCCACATAATTATGGCTCAATGTATTTGTTTTCTTTCCCATTCTTAGATTTCTCGCAAGTGAGAATTCTGATTCCAATATTCTGAACATTCCAGAATCTTATCATAAAAGTCCAAGTTGCAAGGGGTCTAATGACAGGGATGACTCACTTATTTGAAGCAGAATGTTCAAACCCTGAATTTCTGGGGCAGAAACTTCACTTTTTGCATTTAATAAATGAATGAGACTATTTACCTACATTTTGGTTTTATAGATGATCACATAGTTGCTAACACATAATGATGAGATAAAGGAAGTTGCTGGCTTTTCAGTTTCTATTTGTTGCAAAAACTTAGCCATAACTTAGGAGTTTTTCTAACTCCTTTACAAAAAGAGAGTTCTGAAATCTTGCTCGTGAATCTAATTTCCATGATGGTCAAAGTGAATATACACCAAAATTCAAAAAGTAGCCTATTTCTGGGCAAAGACTTTCACTTTGATGGTTTTCACTGGGGAACCCGAGGATACAGGATGTCCTGTAATGTGTAGAATTTCCCTAAATCACCAAAATCTCCTTGTTTCCCAGTAGTCTTGATCTTCCAGGTAGGGTCCTCCTTTTTCCTTGCTCTAGTCCCCAGATCTGAAGTTGCCAGAGTTAGTGTGTATCATAATAAATTTGAGTAGCCACCGGCATCTCTCTTCTTTCATTTTCTTGTACTTATCAAGTACAAGAGTAGCCTCTGATCTTATTTTCTCAAGTGCAAGCATGGATGCATGCATTAGGCTATTTCACTATGTTTTCTTCTACTTTAGACCTGCATAAGCATTTACATATTGCAGTACAAATTATTTTATTATAAATTAATTTCATTTATCCTTTGTATTACAGTTAGGGTAGTATATCAATTTTTTGAAATTATATCAGTTCCAACTCCTCTTTAGAACAACATGCTTACATTATAGGTAAGTTACATTAGTGTTAAAAATCATGAGAGGAAGAAATAGGTAGGCAGTGACTCTCTGGACTGCACCCTCGTGTATTCTCTTACTGTGTGCTCATGATACTTATAAGAACAAAACTTTTTTGCTTTGTAAGAACTGCATTGTCTTCCTAAAAGTCACATGTCAGAGCCCTAACCCCTGATGTGACTGTATTTGGAGATAGGGCCATTAAGGAGGTAATTAAAGGAAGTCCTAATGGTAGGGCCTTAATGCAGTAGGTCTGGTGTCCACATAAAGAGAGGAAGGGGCCATAGGGATGCTTGTGCACAGAAAAAAGACCATGTGAGGATGGGGCAAGATACTGGCCACCTGCAAGCCAGGGAGAGAGGCCTCAGGAGAAACCAAGCAAATTGCTGGGATTTAAGCCACCCAGTCTGTGGTATTTTGTTTTGGTAGCCCTAGAAGATGAACTCAGGGGCAGAGGCACCTAATTTGCAGAGACAGACCCCACTTCCTTTCTCTCCTACCTTCTAATGGTTGCTTCCCCTCCTCACTTTCAATCACATCCCTACCTCCTTCAAGACCTTCCTGATCTCATCCTAATGTTTTTATTCTCACCTACTGGATTTCACACACTCCCACCCATTTCTGCTCCTTTTCCCCACTGTTCCCTCTCCCTGCCCCCCTTATCTGTCTCCCTGATCAATACACGAAGGCATATGAGATTTATGAGCAATTGGTGGGAATCTCCAGCTTCAGGGGGCCACGTGACAGGCAGGGACCCAGAGAGGTGCAGCTGCAGAGCAAAACCTACATAGCGGGGATGTCTCTCGTCAGGGCCGGTGTGCCATGTGGGCAGAGCTAGTTAAGTTATGGGAAGTCACAATTTGGGGAATCAAAAGAATACTCTTTTTTCAAAGCTTGGAAATTCTTTCAACAGTCTGATTTGTTTATACTGTATTGAGTTGAGTGGGAACCAATTCCCCCATCCTGTTTTGTGTCTTTGTTAGGGGCAAGTGTCATTTATGAACTGGTCATCATGTAGAGATGCTAATGCAGGGGTTAAGAATATAGGTTCTGGGTTCAAATCCTGGACTGATGATTCCCTAGGTGTATCAACTTGGGCAGGATATAAACCTGTGTGCCTCAGTCTATGCCTTAGGATGTAGCCTCCAACTCATTCTCTATTTTCGAGGAAATTGGTGTTGGGCTGCAGTGTTCTCATCAGTATGATGGGGATGACAATCATGTATACTTTGAGGTGGTAAGTAAAGGCTTAGACATTTTGTCTGGCACATAGTAGGAATTTATATGTTAACTATTTTCACAAATACATCATGTAATTGCAATTTATGAACCATTTTCATATCCTCTGAAGCCCTAGAAGTGTCCCATTTTAAATTGTTGATTTTACAACTTAGGCTCAAGAATAGTGCTTTTATATATGTATTTATCAATGGTATATTTTGAAAGACAAGATTAAATTTGTGGAACATTGACATTTTTTATAATGGAAATCTACAACATTGGCTTTCCCTGTACTTTTGCTCTTTGGAGCACCATTTCTGCAAGATCTTCTTAAAAAAAGAATTATGTGTTCAATATACCATTTTTTGGCTGGGTGCAGTGGCTCACACTTGTAATCCTAGCACTCTGGGCGGCTGAGGCAGGTGGATTACTTGAGCTCAGGAGTTCGAGACCAACATGAGAAAGAGTGAGATCCTGTCTCTATTAAAAATAGAAAAGCTAACCAAGGATTATTACCATTATTATGGTGTGGGTGCCTGTAGCCCCAGCTACTCAGGAGGCTGAAGCAAAAGGATCATTTGAGCCTAAGAGTTTCAGGTTGCTGTGAGTGAGGATGCCACAGCACTTTACCCAGGGCACAGAGCGAGACTCTGTCTCAAAAACAAAACAACAAACAAATTGCCCTTTTTAGAGACTCACAATGTTAAAGTTTCATAGAAGTCCTTTAAAGAAAACAGGTTAACTTTTTCTTTTTATTTTATTTACTTATTTTTTTTCTTTCTTTTTTTTTTATTGAATCATAGCTGTGTACAATAATTCAATCATGGTGTACAGTATGCGGGTTTCACATACAATCTGAGATATTTTTATCAACCTGATTGACATAACATTCATGAGATTTTCTCATTCAGATCGTATAAATCTTTCGCCTTTCACTCACATTATTGATGAACAAGTGGTATTCTGAAA
>CAUYRH010114999.1:0-10582 GCA_963574655.1 Perodicticus potto | reverse complement strand
CAGAGACAGAGTCTCCCTCTTGCTCAGGTTAGTCTTGAACTCCTAAGCTCATGTGATCCTTCCAGCCCCCTCCCAGGGTACTAGATTACAACCATGAGCCATCATGCCTGGCAGAAATTTGAAATCTTTTTTTTTTTTTTTGAGACAGAGTCTCAAGCTGTCCCCCTGGGTAGAGTGCCGTGGCATCACAGCTCACGGCAACCTCCCACTCCTGGGCTCAAGCAAGTCTCTTGCCTCCGCTTCCCAAGTAACTGGGACTATAGGCGCCGACCACAACGCCCGGCCATTTTTTTTGGTTGCAGCCGTCATTGTTGTTTGGCAGCCGGGGCTGGATTCGAACCCGCCAGCTCAGGTGTACGTGGCTGGCGCCTTAGCCTGTTGAGCCACAGGCGCCAAGCCAGAAATTTGAAATCTTAACTTAGAAACTTGAGTAAATAAAATCTTTACTTATTAGAGTCTTTGTATTTGGTCAGAGAATATTGTATATTAGTAATCAAATATGTGTATACTGTAAATAAAATATTCTGGAAATTAAGTCATCAAAGCCCAGAACTATTATAATATTATTAAAATAAAATAAAATGTATTGTCACAATTTTAACAATTTGAATTACTACATGAGTCCCAGGGCCATATAAGAAGCCCTATAATCATGAGATACTGCTGGGTTATAATGGAAAGTGTTCAGGTAATGGGCATTTCTCACTAATAGAACAATGGAACAGTCCAGGTCACTACATTCAAAAACATCTAGTGGCTCATCACCCCTGCTTAAATTGTTCTTCTTCAAAATTAGATTCTTTCATCTAATTCTACTTCAGTAATATTTCTGAGCTTCTGTAATAGTTTTATCATAGTTTGTAACCATTGTAAAATAACTTAGGAGTGTTCTGTGCTTCAGCTGATAAAAGAATTTTTTTTTTCCTGGTTAAATGGTATTATAAATAAGTTATTTAAATATTTTTCTTAGGCAATCTGAATAGAGGGCTTTTATTAAGGCCATCAAATTCGATGTGAAGAAAAAGAAAATAGCATTGAGCATCCGCAATTTTAATCTACAAGCTACCTTTCCCCGCATTTATTCTGAGGCTCTGCAGTGCTTCTGAGAGAGCGGTGGAGGTGTAAGAGCTTTGTGTCCGCCCCTTCCTGGTTTGCCGGACACAAACCAGAACCACCACCCTGCTTCCAGCAACATCCAAGTGGTGAGTCCCTCCCCCATTCCCTCAGTCCGCCACAGCCCCTCCTGGGGGTTAAAACCTTTGGAACAGGGCCATCTGTTTCCCACTTACACAAACTGAGCAAAATGACTCAGCAACTCACTCTTCTAGCTTTTTAGATCAGGGCAGGATAAGAGGAAGACAAAAACACCCAATTCAATTCTGAGAGCTGCTGAGCAGCATATCATGTGCTCAAAGTCACTCCGTTGGAAAATGATTAGAACTCAAGAAATGTTATGCTTTTTTAGATGCAATGCTTATCCAAAGATGTATCAAAATGACTTTAAATCTGAGTCCATGCCCAGAAGAGCCTGGCATTTATCCAGGCTATATCCATTTTGAAATTCTTTTTGTTTTTAGGTAGTCTCACAGTCTCACTTTGTCACCCTCAGTAGAGTGCTGTGGCGTTACAGCTCACAGCACCCTCAAACTCTTAGGTTGAAGCGATTCTCTTGCCTCTGCCTCTTGAGTAGCTGGGACTACAGGCACCTGTCACAATGCCTGGCTATTTTTAGGGGTCTTGCTCTTGCTCAGGCTGGTCTAGAACTCCTGAGCTCAAGCAATCCACCTGCCTCAGCCTCCCAGAGTGCTAGGATTACAGGTGTGAGCCACTGCAGCAGGCCACCATTTTGAAATTCTTAATAAATCTATCTTTGAATTTGTATTTCATAATATCCAATGGGACAATGACATGAGCAAAGGAGACATATGAGTGTCCTCCAGTCTTTGCTGCCAAATTTGCATACAACTCTAGATTTGCTCCCGTCAACACAGAATTCCACTGTGGACCCACAATGCCTGGGAATTTAGCAAGACGCAGAGCAAGTACAAGATTAGCATGTTATGTTCACAACTAAGTGGGTGCTGACAGTCCTAAGAAGCCAAGTTTTCCATTTAAACCAGAACCTGCTTTGAATACAGAAAGAAAGCAATGATAAGAAAAAAAGAAATGACCAAAGCTATCATATCATATTCTTTCTTACTCATGTTGCCTTGCTATAGTAGCCAACCATATACACAGAAAATGATGTCACATAAGAGAAAAGGGAGAGATAATCACTCATCCTTCCTTTCCCTTTCAGTCCTTCCTTACTCGTGAGTAAGGTGAAGATAATATTGATACAATGTGTGCATAGCCAAAAGTAAAATAACGACAGTTGAGTAAAGCCGGGCACGGTGGCTCATGCTTGTAATCCTAGCACTCTGGGAGGCCTATGCAGTTGGATTACCTGAGCTCAGGAGTTCAAGACCAGCCTGAGCAAGAGCGAGACCCTGTCTCTAAAAAATAGCTGGGCATTGTGGTGGGTGCCTATTGTCCTACCTACTTGGGAGGCTGAGGCAAGAGGATCACTTGAGCCCAAGAGTTGGAGGTTGCTGTGAGCTATGACGGCACAGCACTCTACTGAGGGTGACAAAGTGAGACTGTCTCAAAACCCCCTAAAAAACAAAACAAAAGAACGATTGAGTTCGTTTTGTGCAGTGCTTCTACTGTTCTGTTAAGATGAAATACAAATATGGGCAGCGCCTGTGGCTCAGTGAGTAGGGTGCCGGCCCCATATACCAAGTGTAGCAGGTTCGAACCTGGCCCTGGCCAAACTGCAAAAAAAAAAAAAAAAAAAAAAGATAAAATACATATGCATATGTAAGGTGCAACACATAAACTGTGTATTTTTTTGTGATTCTGCATACGCTAAATGCTCTAATATTTGCATTTAAAACTGGCATCACACGGTATGAAGATGAGCATTAAAATTCATGCTAATAATTTAAAATTTAAATTTTTCTTTATTTAGAACAACGCTAAATGTCAAATGAAAAACACTATTGCAAGTCCAGAAAGAGACCTCAGGTAAAAGGAAAAATATTTGTATATTAGTACTTAAAAAA
Source organism: Perodicticus potto (assembly GCA_963574655.1). Taxonomy (NCBI): domain Eukaryota; kingdom Metazoa; phylum Chordata; class Mammalia; order Primates; family Lorisidae; genus Perodicticus; species Perodicticus potto. The sequence goes on along the minus strand of CAUYRH010114999.1, from coordinate 7,478 downwards.
AAAGCTTTATTGAGATATAATTCACATACCATACAATTCACTGAAAGCATACAATCCAGCTGTTTTTAGTATATTCACAAGTAGGCATAGGTGTCATTACAATCGAGCTGGGAACAGTTCATCACGTTGAAAAGAAACACTGTACCCTTTAGTTACCTACAGATCCCTCTCCCCTACCCAGCCCTAAGTAACCACTAAGCTCTCTCTGTCTCTATAGATTTCCCCGTTCTGGATATTTCACATGAATAGAATCATATAATATGTGGTCTTTTGTAATTGGCTTCTTTTCACTTAGCATAATGTTTTCAAGGTTTATCCTTGTTGTAGCGTGTAAGAGTACTTTATTCTTTTGTATGAACTAAATAATATGCCATTATATGGATATACCATATTTTATTTTGTCATTTGTCAATTGATAAATATTTGTTGTTTTGGGGGGTTTTTTTTTGAGACAGAGTCTCACTATATTTCCTTTGGTAGAGTGCTGTTGCATCACAGCTCACAGCAACCTCAAACTCTTGGGCTTAAGTGATTCTTTTGCCTCAGCCTCCCAAGTAGCTGGGACCACAGATGCCCACCACAACGCCTGGCCATTTTTTTCTATTTTTTTGGTTACCAGTTGTCACTGTTATTTAGCAGGCCCCAGGCCGGGATTGAATCCACCACCTTCGGTGTATGTGGCTGGTGCCCTACTCACTGAGCTACGGGTGCCGAGCCAATTGATAAATATTTGGATTATTTCCATTTGGGAAATATTAGGAGTAATGCTATAAAGATTATACTGTAATATAGTCTCTCTATAAAAGTATAATCTCTAAGCTTTTTTTAGAGATGAGGTCTTGCTATGTTGCCTGGAGTGCAGTGGCTATTCACAGGCGGGTTCATGGCAAATGACAGTGTCAACCTTCTGGCTTCAAGCAGACCTCCTCTCTCTGCCCCCTAGTAGCTGGACTTATCACATTTCCCCCTGCCTTTTGGACAAGGGGCCCTGTATTTTCATTTTTTCCCCACTGGCTCTACAAGTTATATAGTAGATTCATTTCAATTTAAATTTTTTTTAATTGTTGTTTATTAAATCATAACTTTGTACATTGATGCATTTATGGGGTTCAGAGTAGTGCTTCAATATACAATGTGAAATGCTTACATTGAACTAAGTAACACATCCATCACAATTATACTCATTTCTTAATAGTTTTGAAATGTACCGTTCATTTTAATTTATTGAACTCAAGAAATAGCAATGTTTGTTGGCTGTCTACTCTGCCCACGGTATTGTAGACACAAAGATTATGGTGACACTGAGGCAGGAGGATCACTTGAGGAGCTCTAGACCAGCCTGAGCAAGAGCGAGACCTTGTCTCTATAAAAAGAAAAACCCAGAAGAACTAGCTGGATGTGGTGGCATGTGCTTGTAGTCCAGCTCCTCAGGAGACTGAGGCAAAAGAAATGCTTGAGCCTGGGAGTCTGAGGTTGCAGTGAGCTATAATGCCACTGCACTCTAGCCTGAGTAACAGAGTAAGACCCTATCACAAACCACTCCCCTAAAACAACAGAAGAAGATTATGGAAACAATGCCTGCCCTTAAGAGGTCTACAGTGTGGTAAGCAAGCATACATCAAATACATATCATAAATGGCTTTTAGACATGAAGTCTTACTATTTTGCCCAGTTTGGCCTTGAACTCCTGGGCTCAAGGGATCCCCCTGCCTCATCCTCCCAAGTAGGTGGAACTACAGATGTGTGCCAATATGCCTGGTGCTTGGATTGTTACATTGAAGAAATTACACTAGCAAAAAGTGTACTTAGCCCTAAAACACTTCAATACTCAGAGTACAGTTAGACCTGGAGAGGGAGTTGCCCACGGAAGAATGTGCTCCAAATTCTGGGATCAACATGGGTCAATTTCACTAAAATATTGACTGCTGAGGACTGATGAACATGAGTGCCTTTCCCCTGAAATAAGCAGAAAACAGAGACATGCCAAAAAGGACCATGGGAAACCAGATTCTGAAGTTGCCCGGTGCTTCTGTCCTTCGAAGGTAGGGAAGAAAGCATTTCATTTTTGGTAAAATCCATTATAGTGACTTTATTTAATTTTGTCTTTCTGTTGTGACTAATGTTTGCTATTAAGATAAATTACAATTGACTAGTGAGTAGTCTAAATGAAAAGAAAACTGGGATGTCCATCTGAATAAAAAACTACGTGCATGCTTTAAGAGTGAGGACAAGCCTATTTCAGAATTGGGTGGAGTGGGGACTGAGGAAGGATGGCCTCCAGGACACCCATGAGTATACCTCCTGAGTTTCTTACCATTACAGAAGTGAGAAATAAAAAATTTACGGGGAAGAAAACACATAACAAATAACCCGCACTGGTTTTTTCTTAAAAACCATTTTATGAGCATAGGTAGACTAACTCTGGTGGAAAAGCAAAAAGCATAGGCAAAAAGAAATGTCATTTTAAAAATGAAATGTTCTTCATCTAATTTTTGCAGTCCAATGCTCTACTGCTCTCCCACTGAGCTACACCCCCCTTCATCTAATTTTCGGTTCATCACCTATTTATATTGTGAAGCTGCTCTATGCTAACACATATAGGAGGAAGACATAGTTCTTTGTTTTCAAGGAGCTCAGACTAAAAGGAAAAAACAGATACGTCAGCATCTAAATAAATCACAGTCTGAACAAGTGGAACACGGGAATATGAACAAAGCCAAGTGCAGAGGAAGGAGCTTCTAATTTGGGCACTAATAAAACTAAGATCTAAAACATTCGGATTGGTCTTCGATGGATGAGGATGAGGTCACCACGTGAATAAGGAAAGGAAGTTCATTCAGGCAGAGGGCAGAAGACCCAGGCTTGTGGAGGAGCAAGTTTTGGTGGGAATGAGACTGAACCTGTGGGCTGGAGAGTGAGGTGCATAGGAAGGACATATACGAGACAGTATCCTAATAGAAAAGGGTCCCAACCTCCGGTTTTGTCCTGTGGAACCAAGGATGTTTAAGAAGAGGAATGCTATGATAAAATGCATATTTTAGAAAGACAGCACTGGTATGCAGGGAAGAAGAACCTTTTTTTTTTTTTTTCCAGACAAAGTTTCACTCTATTGTCTTGCTAGAGTGATGTGGGTCAGCCTAGTTCACAGCAACCTCAAATTCCCAGGTTCAAGCAATCCACCTGCCTCAGCCTCCTGAAGGGCTGGGACCACAGGCGTCCACCTCAACACCCAGCTAATTTTCCTATTTTTAGTAGTGATGGGGTCTTGCTTTTGCTCAGGATGGTCTTAAACTCTTGAACTCAAGCAATCATCCTGCCTTGGTCTCCCAAAGTGCTAGGATTATAGGTGTGAGGAAGAATCTTTGAAGGGAGAAGAAGATAACTGAGGCTCAGAGACCAGTTGGGAAACAAGTCAAGAAATACTATGACTTCTGTTAGGGTACTGACAATGGGAAGGGGGAAGGAAGAAAGAGATCTGAGAAGCACTTCAAGGTAGAATAAGAAAGACTTAGGGACCAGCTGAATGTAAGTCAAATGCAAGTTGTGAGCTATATGGTAAGGCCTACCTAAAAGTCCTTCCCCCTGCAAGAGGAGTTTAGAATCAAGTGGGGAAGGCAAAACAAACACATACACACACCCTTTGAGTCCAACAATAGCCTAGGCAATGATGATAAGTCGTTTATTTATTGTGCCCAGTACATGATAGACACTTAATGCTTGATGAACAAATGAATGAGGAGTCGGTTGACAAATACTATGAGAGTTGAGAGTAACGCAATGGCAGACCATTAGGTGCAGCGCTTGTGAGTACCGGTACAGGCTTTGAATCAGCGCTTTTTTCAAATCTTGGCACAAGCACTTAGCAGCAGGGAGAGTTTGGGCCAGTGATTTAACTTCACTAAGCTTCATTTTCCTCACTCGTAAAGTGGATATAATAATTGCTCCCTCAAAGTGTTGATGTTAATGTAATAAAAACACTACATGAATAAGGTCTAGCGCATAGTATATGACCAACAAATAATAAGAATTACATTTGTGATGACATGGGGATGGTCCAGGAAGACTGCTCTAAGGAGGTGGAATCTTGCAGAAACTAAACACAATTCTGTTGGAAGGGGAGATTTTCTTGCAGGCATTGAATGTGCCAGGCATTCACTATAGTTGGGAGAAATGGTATGAGCTAAACTGAAAATAAAACAAGGTAGAATCATGAACCAATTCCCCTGAACTTGTTCTCTGCACTCCCAATGTGCTTCCATGATATTCGGTACATATGGAATTTTTAAGGTTTAATTTCCTCTCTCCTCGAAAGCAAGAAACTTGTCATTCATGATTGGGCCTTATTCTCAGTGCCTACCATAATGCCTCATACACAGTACGCACTTAAACATGATATTGAATGAGTGGAGAAATAAACATATCTCCAGGGAGCTCAGGTTTAGCTGCTGGATTAATCAGAGATGGATTTTATGTGACAGCATCCCTAATATACATTATCAGCAGGATATCTTTTTCTTTTCCTATAAGGTAGCTATTTTTATTTGAGTCACAACTGGAGGATGGTTTTAGATCCTTGGCAACATAAAAGCAACAGCTTGATTTTTTTTCTGGCTTAGGACTTGAAAGAATGGAGGTTCTTTAAAAGGAAATTCAAGTGCATTGAAAAAATATAACTTATAACTTTCATAATTAGTCATTAATAGATTCTAGGACAGACCTCTGAGCAATTCTTTGCAGTAGCATAAGAGCCTAAGTTAAAAGCAAGTGAGATCTTCAAACACTCTCTGGGAAGAACTTTAATTTATATGAGAAATACTATTATAAAATTACTTTTTGCTCTCTCACAGCTTCACTACTTGTCTTGAATAGCCTTAATAAAAACTGTAGCCTTATTTTCCAGACAGCTAAAAATTTAAGTTATCTAAAATATACTTTTATTTATTTATTTTGAGATGGAATCTCGCTCTGTCTCCCTGGGTAGAGTGCTGCGGTGTCATAGCTCACAGGAACCTCAAACTCTTGGGCTCAAGCAATCCTCTTGCCTCAGCCTCCTGGGCTACAGGCACCCACCACAATACCCGGCTGGTTTTTCTGTTTTTAGTAGAGAGGGGAGTCTCGCTCTTGCTCAGGCTGGTCTAGAACTCCTGAGCTCAAAGGATCCATTGGCGTCAGCCTCCCAGAGTGCTAGGATTACAGGCATGAACCACTGCACCCAGACTAAAATATACTTTTTAGAGTGTTAAACTACTTAGGAGGCTGAGGTGATGCAAGGGTTGCTTGAGCTCAGGAGTTCAAATCTACAGAATGCCTGATGGCACTCCAGCCTGGGCAACTGAGTGAGACCTTGTTTTGAAAATTAATCAATCAATTAATTAAAAGTGTTATGGATAACAGAAAAATAGGCTCCCTCTATCTCTCCTTGGCATCCTTGCAATCATCAAAGCAGTAACTTCTTACTGGGTGTCATGGCCCGCTCCTGTAATCCTAACACTTTGAGAGGCTCAAGTGGGACAATTGCTTGAGGTCAGGTGTTTAAGACCAGTCTGAACAAGAGTGAGACCCCATCTCTACAAAGAAATACAAAAATTAGCCAGGCTTGGTGGTATGTGCCTATAGTTCCAGCTATTGAAGAGGCTGGGGCAGGAGGATACCTTGAGCCCAGGAATTTGAAGTTGCAAAGAGCTATGATGACACCACTGCACACTAGCTCAGCAACAGAGTGGAATCCTGTCTCAAAAAACGAAAAAACAATTCTCCCTGCAAAACAAACACAAAACCCCAATAGCTTCCTTTCTTCTCTTGTTTCCATCTTTTATTATCCAATGCATATTCTGTATTAGTACATTGAACATTCCTCATTGTTTTTATAGTGGCATAGTATTACACTTGTGGACATACATTGTTTATTTAACCATCAGTAACCATTGTTTACTTTATATATCAGTGATTTTTTTTTTTGAGACAGAGTCTTACTTTGTCACCCTTAGTAGAGTGCCGTGGTGTCACAGTTCACAGCAACCTCAAACTCCTGGGCTTAAGAGATTCTCTTGCCTCAGCCTCCCAAGCAGCTGGGACTACAGGAGCCCGACACAGTGCCCAGCCATTTTTTTGGTTGCAGTTGTCATTGTTTAGCAGGCCCGGGCTGGGCTCAAACGTGCCAGCTTCGGTGCATGTGGCTGGCGCCCTACTCGTTGAGCTATGGGTGCCGAGCCTATATCAGTGATTCTTTTTTTTTGAGACAGAGCCTCAAGCTGTCACCCTGGAAAGAGTGCTGTGGCATCACAGCTCACAGCAACCTCCAATTCCTGGCTCAAGCGAGTCTCCTGCCTCCTCCTCCCAGGTAACTGGAACTACAGGCACCCGCCAGAACGCCCAGCCATTTTTTTTTTTTTTTTTTTTGGTTGCAGTCACAATTGTTGTTTGGCGGGCCCGGGCTGGATTCGAACCCACCAGCTCAGGTGTACGTGGCTGACGCCTTAGCCTGTTGAGGCACAGGTGCCAAGTCATAATTTTTTTTTTTTTTTTGAGATAGTCTTGCTCTGTCACTGTAGCTAGAGTACAGTGGCATCACCATAGCTCACTGCAATCTCAAACTCCTGGGTTCAAGCCACCATGCTCGACTGATTTTTTTATTTTTTATTTATTTATTTTTTTCTTTTTTTTTTGACACAGAGTCTCACTATGTTGCCCTGGGTAGAGTGCTGTGGTGTCACAGCTCACAGCAACCTCTAACTCTTGGGCGTAAGTGATTCTCTTATCTCAGCCTCCCAAGTAGCTGGGGCTATAGGCGCCTGCCACAACGCCTGGCTTTTTGTTGTTGTTGTTGCAGTTCTTGTTGTTTAGCTGGCCTGGGCAAGGTTTGAACCCACCAGCCTGGTGTATGTGGCCCACGCCCTACCCACTGAGCCATGGGTGCCACCTAATTTCTCTATTTTTTATAGAGATAGGTGTCTCACTCTTGCTCAGGCTGATTTTAAACTCCTGACTTCAAGCAATACCCTGGCCTAGGACCCCCCCAGAGTGCTAGGATTACAGGTGTGAGTCACTGTCCCAGACCCTCTTTAAGTCTAAATTAATAAATACACTTGGCTGATAGTGAATGCAGCGTATGCAGTTTTATTTGTGTGCCTTAGTGACCAGAAACTCAGAACATGATGAAGGTCTTGCTCTCATATAAAGGAAAAACTAAAACCACCTATGTTACATATTCTTTGTAAATATTTGCTGTTTCGTACGAGACTGAGTCTCATCCCAAGTGAATACTCAAATACGGTTATCCAGATACCCGTTTTTTTTTTTTTGAGACAGAGCCTCAAGCTGTCACCCTGGATAGGGTGCCGTGGCATCACAGCTCACAGCAACCTCCAATTCCTGGGCTCAAGCGAGTCTCTTGCCTCAGCCTCCCAAGTAGCTGGGACTACAGGCGCCCGCCACAACGCCCGGCCATTTTTTGGTTGCAGCCATCATTGTTGTTTGGC
>CAUYRH010114998.1:0-10317 GCA_963574655.1 Perodicticus potto | reverse complement strand
GAAATATCACAAAACTGGTTTCTTTTGGACCTAAAAGCATTGGGAATCCCATGTTTGGTTTGGTTCTGTGTCTTGTCTGTGTAAAGCTCACTTTCCTTCTTCCTAAACTCGGTCTGGACTTAGGAAATAGTAAAAGACAATATTTTTTTTTCCAGTTTTGTCTGGGGCCAGGCTTGAACCCGCCACCCCCAGTACAAGGGGCCGGCACCCTACTCCTTGAGGCACAGGTGCCACCCTGTAACAGTAAGGTGTTTTTTGTGTTTGTTTGTTTGTTTTTTGAGACAGAGTCTTAAGCTGTCACCCTGGGTAGAGTGCTGTGGCCTCACAGCTCACAGCAACCTCCAATTCCTGGGCTCAAGCGAGTCTCTTGCCTCCGCCTCCCAAGTAGCTGGGACTACAGGCACCCGCCACAACACCTGGCTATTTTTTGGTTGCAGCCGTCATTGTTGTTTGGCGGGCCTGGGCTGGATTCGAACCCGCCAGCTCAGGTGTACGTGGCTGGCGCCTTAGCCCGTTGAGCCACAGGCGCCGAGCCGACAAATTTTTTTTTTTTTTTTGCAGTTTTTGGCTGGGGCTGGGTTTGAACCCTCCATCTCCGGTATATGGGGCCGGCACCCTACTCCTTTGAGCCACAGGCGCTGTCCAAAAGACAATATTTTAAAAAATAGAATAGGAACACGTGGCACCTGAGCCGTCCTCATTGGTGTAGTTTGTTCAGTGGTCAGCAGAGAGAACAGCTAGGTGTGGGCCAGAGTCCGAAAGCTGGGAGAACTGCTAGGGGTGGATGTTTGCTTGGTTTGATTTTCTTTTTCATCTTCTCAAGATCCCTTTGATGTCATGCCTTCCTCCCATTCTAATCCATCCCTGCCTTTTCCGGCAAGCACGTCATGCAGGAGCATTCAGAGTACACCCTTCCCTCACCCGGGTAATGAGATCAGCTTTGGTGCTGTCCTCGCCTCTAGCCAGGGCTCTGCCAAGTGCTCCTGCCAAACATGGTGTCATGAGCAAGATCCCACTGCAGGTGACATCAGGTAATTTCCAGCTGCAGGGTAACATGGTCAAAGAGAATCAAAGTGAACAGGCAGGATGAAGGTCAACCCTTCAATCTGATTAGAAAGAAGGCTAGGAAATCAGATATATAATATAATGGTATAATGGTATTTCCATTAAGAAACTGCTAATGAATCAAGAAAATGTGAAGGCAGACTCAGTCCTAAGAACACGTTTGAAGAACAGAGAAACAAGTAAAAATATTTCTCAACAATATCAAATTTCATATATGTTTTTAGTATATTAACTCTTCATTTTTGATGAAGAAAAAATAGTCCATGCTATTTCCACACTGAACCCTGTATAATGTGCTTTTGTGACAATAAGTGCTTTAATAAATTCTATGCCGAGAGTTGACTTAACATTTCCTATTTCAGAAAGTACTTCTGGACATTTCAAAGCAAACTGTGCCTTTGAGTTGAAGATTAACTTGTTTAGAAGACTTTGTGCTGCCAAAAATAGCAAAAGATAACAAAAAATAATAAAGAAATAAGCAGCTCAAACTTTGCTAATCTCTATGATAACCTAATTTCTCCTGTAGTTATCTACCTTTTGAAACTCCATTAATTCTATCCTTACAGGACCCCAGAGCAGTGGCTTTTCAATTTTATTGACCCTGCCACACATAAGAAAAATTCTAAATGGAAATGTAGAACAGACATTCTGTACCCCAATAACTAAGAAAAAGTTCGGCTAAACATTTCTTTTTCTTGCCACTTGCAATTTACTGATACTTCCTTTTCCATTCTGTTCCATTTCATCCTATTTTATTCTCCTATTTGTTTTTTTCTATCCTGTTCTATTTTCAGATGTCAGTTGTGACTCCCAAAATTGATTTTATGACTTAGTAGTTTGTCTTAAGGAACAGTTTAAAAACATTGCTGTAATCTAGGTACAACAAAGGGTGAAAACTAGAAACATCTCTCTGTGCCAGCCCAAGAACTGTGCCAATCTACTTCATGTCCATATTTCTATGCTTCTTTTTTGTTCACATTCAGACTCATTTCATTTATTGGAGGAACATTTATGAAGCTCTTGCCATGAGTCCAGTACCAGCTGGTTGTTGGGAATTCAGTGGTGGGTAAAATAGACGTACTTGTCCAGAGTTTACAGGACTTCACCAATGATTTAAAAATTACCAACTTCTCCCCACCCCGCCCCCCACCATTTGGTGCATAGCAGTGGACTTCCTAAAGGAACCTGAGTCAGATCTAAACACCAAGGTTTTGGGGGGCAGAGGCAGAGTGAGGAAGGAGGCAGAAACTGCTCTTCTATCATGGTGCTGGGGGAGTCATTCACTCAAGTTTCCTGGTGTTTTCTGAAAGCAATAAATAGTTTTCAGAAAGGAAGGCATTGCACTTGGCCTGGTAAATATGTTAAATAAACATGATCTGTTCCCTGCTGCTCATCTGATCATGTGGGAGTATGTAACACATAAATAATTACAACACAAATAATGCATTAGACCAATGTACTGTTTTTGATTTGCACAGAGTTAAGGGACATTTGAAAGGAGAAGAAATGATAAGAAAGATGAAAGTAAGTGTCGGGGAAAGGGACTGGTGGTAGGGAGATATTTTCCAGGATAGGAAGAGAATTGAAGATTTTTATAGGTTGAGGGACAGGGACCAGTGGAGAGGCAGCGACTGTTAATTAATGCAGTGCTGGTGGAATTAAGAGGACAGAAGGTCAGGGATTGACCTGGGAAAGAGAGTCACCAATATGGCGACCACTTCATGGCTAAAACAAAGACTTCAATGTTACCATGTTTGTTAAGAGCAAAAAATATTTGACCTGGTGGGAATTTTGTCATTAGCTACCTTTTCTCATCTTCTGGAATGATGGATAGCATATTGTTCTGCTTCAATTACAAGTCCTCTTGCTTCATCCCTTAATTTCATTGATTTATTTGGGGCCCATCAAAGCTACAGCACTTTTCCTTCCGTGGCCCGCCCTTTTTAAAACTTTAACAGAATAATAACACAAATACAAAAAAAGTGCAGGAAACAAAAGTATACACTCACAGTTTGAAGAATTTTCATTCGAGCACATCTGTGCGTAGTTTGCACCCCTTTTAAGAAACAGAAAATTACCAACAGCTTGGAAGACTACCATCCCCAGAAAGCCCTCTGGTCACTCCCCATCCAAGGGCAACCTCCATCCTGACTTCTAATAAAAGGTGCACTTTTAAATGAGAAAATAAGGTCTCCAGCAGATAAATCCACATGCAAAAAAATATTTCTTTAAAAGTTGTCCAAATAAGAGGCTGGGCATGATGGCTCCTGCCTGTAATCCTAGTACTTTGGGAGACTGAGGTGGGTGGATTGCTTGAGCTCAGGAGTTAGAGACCAGCCTGAGCAAGAGTGAGACCTCATCTCTACTAAAAATAGAAAAACTGAGGCAAGAGGATCTCTTGAGCCCAAGAATTTGAGGTTACTGTGAGCTATAATGTCATGGCACTCTAGTCAGAGTGCCAGAGTGAGACTCTGTCTCCAAAAAAACAGTTGTCCAAATAAGGAAGATATTTTCAACCTGTTCTTAATAGTTTACCCAAAATATTTCCCCCACTCCTATATTGTTTGCCCAGTTGGTGATGACTAGGCCAATCAGAAAGCTTCTGTCTGGAAGACTCCCCTTAGAAACAAATATTTTGACATGAAATGGGAAGTAGAATTAAACCCAGATGTGAACCAACTTATATAATAAGTAACCTGTTTCTGGCTATCTTATGCATCTGATGCACTGATGTTGTCTGTAAAAACAAAATTTAATTTTTCATATTACTTACAAAATGAAATTTTGGCAAATACAGAAAAGTCAAAACAATCCATAGTCCAGCATCCAGCGACACCATTGTTAATTTACTATATATTTCCTTTTCGTATTCATAATTGATTATTTATTGAAAAAATATATATGTGTATCTCTCTCTGTGTGTATGTATGTGTGTGAGGTCCTGGTGGTATTGTTTGTAATGGTGAAAAAAACGGAAACATTATAATATACATAGTAGGGCCTGTCTAGATTATGGTAGAAAATAAAAGACCATGACAATTGAAAAGGAACAAGTATAACTATGTAAATGACATGGGAAGATATCCATCATCAATTTGTCAGTAAAAAAAGATTCAGAACAGTATGAATACAATGATCTCATATACGTTTAAAATACATAGATGAAAAAGGATTTGGTGTTTGTTTTGTATCCAAAAATATCTCCTTTTGCCTCACATATACATGGTTTAAGTTTGTTTTAGGAGTAATAAAGAAATACTTTATTTTTGAGAGCCAATGTTATTTTGAGAATAATGGCAAATGAATATTCATTTACTCAATGCATTTTTTTTGATTAATAATGGTTTGGAAACGACTACTCAAATGTCTCATGAAAATCTGTCAGCATATACAGTTATTACATTTATAGTATCTCCTATTATGTACTAATTTGTCATTTTTAGCAAGTCATTCTCTTTTGTGATATTAAAGTGTCACCAAGCCAAGTGGGACTTACTGAGATTATATAAGAAGTTGAACTCAAGATGCAACCAGAAGATTCCAAGAGCAAAACTTTTTATTTCCAAATACCTTGAAGTGGGTGGTCCACAGGAACATAGTATCCTGTTCCTCTCACTATAAAGGATTCATCCTCTTTTTGATTACCAAACTTTATAAGAGCCAGCATAAAGGGGTCCTCCGCTGTGAAGGCATCTATGTTTGATGCAGTTTTCTTCTCATATATATGGGCACACACATATATACACCAACACTTCCCTGCGTTATTGCTGTCATCACCCATGACCGTAATTACTTAAGGGTCTCTCCCAGGACGTTATATACTTCCTAAGGGCAAGGAAAATGTCTTCCCTCTTTGGATCCCAGCTCCTGATATAGTGCTCAGCACATACCAGCACGATGCCCGAGATGTTACCAACGTTAAGACAGCAGTATACAGACACCTGCGGAAGTATCTAAGTATTTAGGGGAATCTAAGTATTTTCAAAAGTTAGTCTTTTTTTAATGAATGTTTTACATCTAAAATGACTTAGTGGCTGGAGGATTTTATTTTCTGAAGATGGCCACCACAATATATCCCGTTCTACATACTCCTCAGATGCTCCATAAGAAAGCCAAGCAGCCACATGGAAAGGCTAAAGGTAGGTGTTCTAGGCAACAGCCCCTGCTGGGGTCTCAGCCATTAGCCAGAACCAACTAAGTATGCGAAGGACTTTTCAAATAGTTGCAGCCCCTAGCAGTTGAGTTACAAGCTGATGCTGTATGGAAAAAAAAAAAAAAGAAGCCTGCCCCTGCTGAGGCCTGCCCAAATTGCAGATTCATGCGCAAAATAAACACTGTTGTTTAAGCCACTAAGTTTAGGTAGCTTGTTATGCAGCAGCAGATAACCAGAACAGGTCACCACGAGTTCACAGGCCTGCAGACACAGAGGGAAGGGTTAGAGGCCCAGAGCCCTCTGTTCAGTCTGCTGTTCCTTCTTGGTGAGCTGAGAAGCAGCATGGTCACATGGAAGGAGGATGAGAACCAAAAGGACAATCCCACACTTGGACACACGGGCCCTGACAAGTTAACCAGAGCTCACTAATTTCAAACAGGAACATTAAAAATGTATTCCCGATGCACAAAAGTTTTTCTTTTTTGAGGAGGCAGAAAAAAAATCTCAAAAGCAATTACAGAATGATTGTCGCAAACTCTTCTAACGTAATGTGTTAAGACTCAGCATGGGAAGTATAAATATCTAATGTTGGTGATTTGTGAATTTCTGATGAAGGACCTGTTACCCGCCACAGGATAACTTTAAGATTTGCCCAAAGTCACTGAATAATCATTGTGAACAGAATGTGGCTACCAACCTTTTAGCAGGGGTAAATCATATTATGATGAAAATATTACATGCAGTGAAATTCATGCTTCAAGTACAGATGAGTTACTGGCTGGTTCACAGACACAGGCTGCTTTCTTTCTTGGGAAATTACTTTCGACAGTTAAATTAACCTTAAGGAACTTGGAGGTTGGCAAAGATTTGTATACATTGTTTCCCACTGTCTATGAACTGCCAAGATTTTTTCAAGTACAACAGTGAACTTTTACATTAACAATGAAATACGTTATTTGGGGGAAGCACTGAAGAATGAGATTATCAAGTTCACAGTGGTCTTTGGCTTAGGCTAACAAGAGTGCATTCCTTTAGCCATCCAGCTGAACAAATGGCAGCATTTCCACTTGTTCCCTGACATCCTCCTGGGTGAAGTTGGAATAAACGGACATCAAGACACTCTCTGTCCTCACGCCTGTAGTCCTAGCACTCTGGGAGGCCAAGGTGGGTGGATTGCTTGAGCTTACCGCTTTGAGACCAGCCTGAGCAGAGTGAGACCTCATCTTACTAAAAATAGAAAAACAGAGGCAAGAGGATCTCTTGAGCCCAAGAGTTGGAGGTTGCTGTGAGCTATGATAACACGATGGCACTGTCCCCAGGGCAACAGCTTGAGACTCTGTTTCAAAAAAAAAAAAAAAAAAAAGATATACTCTTTGTCCTATTGCTTGAGTCCTGGGGGGTTAAGACTCATTAAAGATGATTATTAAACCGAAAATATTGGCAAAGTCTATGCATAAAGATCTTAGTCACAGTATTGTTTAGGATTTCAAAAATGTTAAAAAAAATTAAAGATCGTCAAGTATACTGTGTTATAAATACCTTACAAATTATGGTGACAAAGAATGTTTAGCAATAGATCTGCAAGTTGATTTAAGTTGATTTACAAAAGGAAGGAAACATTAAAATGCTAACAAAGTTTGCATTAAGGTAGCAGAATAAAGCATGTATTTTTCTCTCCTTTTTCTTTTTTTTGCAGTTTTTTCCTAGGGGGGAGCTGGGTTTGAAGCCACCACCTCTGGCATATGGGGCCGGCGCCCTACTCCTTTAAGCCACAGGCGCCACCCATTTTCTCCTTTTTCTTGATGATTATAGTATAGTATTGTTATAAAAAGTATTTAAAATGATTGTTAAATACCCAAGGAGAGATCACTTTAAGCTACAGGCTAAAATGAAATGAATAAATAAGGAGAAAGTCTTTCTTTTTGAGACACAGTCTTACCTTGTCGCCCTTGGTAGAGTGTCATGGCATCCTAGCTCACAGCAACCTCAAACTCTTAGGCTCAGGTCATCCTCTTACCTCAGTTTTTTTAATTTTTAGTAGAGATGGGGTCTCATCCTTGCTCACACTGGTGTTGAACTCCTGAGCTCAAGCGATCCACCCACCTTGGCCTTCTAAAGTGCTACCTAGGTGAGCCACCTCACCCAGCCCTGGAGAAAGTCTTTTTTTTTTATTTTATCTTATTTTATTTTTTTAATTTAATTTAATTTTTATTTTTGAGACAGAGTCTTACTCTGTTGCCTTGAGTAGAGTGCCATGACATCATCATAGCTCACAGCAACCTTAATCTCTTGGGCTCAAGAGATCCCCCTGCCTCAGTCTCCCAAGTACCTGGGGCTATAGGCACCCACTATAGCACCCAGTAAATGTTTTGATTTTTAGTAGAGATGGGAATCTCACTCTTGCTCAGGCTGGTCTCAAGGTCCTGAGCTCAAGCAATCCACCTGCCTCAGCCTCCCAGAGTGCTAGGATTACAGGCATCAACCACCACACCCAGCCATGGAGAAAGTCTTGATAGAGATCTTTTCCCCTTATCACATCCACCTTGATAGAAGTGACACATAGAGATGGCTTCCATCAGTGGATACAGTCCCCCCTCCACAGAAATAAACTCCACTCTAATGTCTATTTTCCTCAAAAGAATCTTTGCCTGATTTTCTCCCTCTAACTCCTTCAAATCCTCAGCTCTTCAGACAATCTGGAGTTAACAAAATACATTCTGTTTATAAGTAGAAGTGAATAATATTTTACTTTTTTATTTGGAAAATAGCAAATGCCCACCAGGAATTGCAAAGCTATTTTTGAGGGAAAAAGGTCCAGCTTATATCAAGAGTTATAAGGAATAATGAAGATGGAAGACCATCAGAGATAAACCTAGTTTTAAGGAAAAAACTTGAAAGTTAGTGAAGAAAAGCCAGTAAGATAGGAAAGTGGAATTTGCAAAATAGACATGATCAAACCACAAACTTTACAGAAAAGTGTTGGTATAGATGAAAGTTAGCTCATGAGTAAAAAATGGATTAATCTGTGATGTGGGGGCTGGCAGGAAAAAGTTGGACATGTTATCCTGACCTTCTAAAACATTTTGGGTTTCCAAAGTGGTCTGGAGATGCTTACCTACAGCCTTTTTGGCTCATTCTTTTGCTCAAAGCATGACATTAAGTTGTGGTTTGCATGTGTCCTTGGAACACAGATTCAAATTTTAGAGAGTATCCAAAAGTCCTTGCTTTTCTCCCCTTGGTTTAATAAGTTTAACCTTATATGATATTGGTTTTCTTGTTCAAGACATGCTTTCAATTAAAAGAGTGATTTTTTTCAACTGGTGTGCCGTAACGTGAAAGGATCTTAGGCATGCCATAAAAAAATTGTTAAAGTCATTAATTAAATTATTTTTGAAAGAAGTTCAAAGCACAGTAAGTATATTCTTTTCCTACTCTTTCTTTGATCAACATAATTTAAGTGTGCCATGGAATTTTGTAGGTTCAAGTGTGCTGTGAGACAAAAAAAGGTTGAAAAATCCCAATTTAAAAGATTATTCTAGTTACAAGTAACTGACAATAGGTTGATACAAAATCTATTAAAAATAATGTTTAAGACTTTTCATTTTTGGCCAGACATAGTGGCTCACACCTGTAATCCTAGCACACTGGTAGGCCGAGGCAGGAGGATAGCTGGAGCTCAGAAGTTTGAGACCAGCCTGAGCAAGAGAGAGACCTGTCTCTATAAAAATAGAAAAACTAGCCAGGCATCATGACAGGCACCTGTAGTCACAGCTACGTGGGAGGTTGAGGTAGAAGAATTGCTTGAGCCCAGCAGTTTGAGGTTGCTGTGAACTATGCTCCAGGGCACCTAACCCCAGGGCAGCAGAGTGAGACACTGTCTCAAAAAAAAAAAAAAAAAAAAGTTCATTTTGGCTTCTACCCTGCATGCATCCAAAATATTTCCTAAAGTTGCATCCAAAAGTTTATATTCATTTTCTAAACAGGAAAGCCAATATTCCTGAAATTCTGGCCAGCAACTTTGGGGCTTATCAATATTCTTATTATTTGCATGTATTTGTAATAAAGACAAGAGATGAATAACATTATCTGTTCCTGGGTCAAAGCCAATTTTTTCCCAAAGAGTATCATTAAAAAGTACCATTCTCTCGGGCTGTCCCTGTGGCTCATTGAGTAGGGTGCCAGCCCCATATACCAAGGTGGCAGGTTCAAGCCCAGCTGGGCTGAACTGCAAAACAGAAAAATAGCTAGGCGTTGTGGTGGGCACCTGTAATCCCAGCTACTCGGGAGGCTGAGGCAAGAGAATCGTCTAAGCCCAGGAGTTGGAGGTTGCTGTGAGCTTTGTGATGCCACGGCACTCTACTGAGGGCGATAAAGTGAGACACTGTCTCTACAAAAAAAAAAAAAAAAGTACTATTCTCTCAACAAATCTATTTCATAGTCTTGTATGTGGCTGTAATAGTTTCTGGTTAATATGCCTATGAGACGTTCTTCACTTTTTTTTTTTTTTCTTTTCAGTTGTCATGGTTGCTTTAGCTGGCCCGAACCCACCAGCCTCAGTGTATGTGGCTGGCGCCCTACCCACTGAACTACGGGTGCCGCCCGGGACATTCTTCACATTAAAATAATCAATTTTTTTTATTATTTCCAGTTAATATTAGGGTACATATGATTAGGTTACTTAGTTTACTTTTGTAAAGTTAAAATCTGAGTTGTAGTTGTGTCCTTAGCCCAGGAAGCATGCCATAGCTCATTCCCTCAATTATTCATCTTGTAGACAAAAAAGTATAGTTGTTTGCAGAACTCATCTTACTTGTTAACATGTTTTAAAATTCCACTTCTTTTCTTATGCAAACAGTTCTTTTTTTTTTTTCTGTTATCTTTTTTTTTTTTTAAGGATTTTATTTTATTTTATTTTATTTTTTAAATACATGTATTTTGTTATTCTTCATTACATTATTCCCCCCCCCCCCAACCCGTCCGTGATAAGACAGAATTGATTTACAGAAAAGAATACAGAAAACACCAAAGCTCCTGGTAGTGGGAGAGATTTCAAGTAGGGAGAGAGAAGCTCTCTCCGTTCCTCTCCCGGTCTTTCCCCG
>CAUYRH010114997.1:0-25795 GCA_963574655.1 Perodicticus potto | reverse complement strand
TCCTTCTTTGCAAGGACTGGAGAAAGCACTTTGTACTGCTGGCTGATAAATCTCTAATTGGCGAGTGCTAGTGACAAGGCCCGCTCCGCAGGGAGCCACAGAGCCGGGCCTTGCAGAAGATATAAATGTTCCTCATCTCTGTCCCACCCCCAAGTCCCCACGGTTCCACAATCACCTGATTTTCATTTGGGTTTCCTTTATAGCTGAAGTAGTTAAAAATGGCTAAACACAGACCCCAAATCCCCACCTGGGGGGGACAGGGCGGGGAGAACGGCAGATTCCATTCACGGTGCAGCCAGAAGGCCGTGGACCTCACGAGCAGCCGTGGGGAAACAGAACAAGAGCAGGCCTCGGCTGGTCTGCAAGAAAAAGCAGGAAAGGCGTGACCAGGGTGCTCCAAGACACAAGCGCAGTTTTGCCTGGATACTGCTAGTTCCCGTACAGGACATCTTTTCTGAGTAAATGGTAATTCCTCTTCCACGCAGCACCCACTCAGATCACAATGCTAATCATGACTGGAAAGGGTGTTTTGGGAAGTATACTTGGAAGAAAAAGGAAAAAGCAACTTAAAAAAAAACCTAGGTTGCTCAAAGTTTCTGCCTTTTTTGTAGGAATGGTAAGTCAACCATGAGCAAATATTTTAATTAAACATGAAGAGGAAAAATACATACTTTGGAAAGCATACAGAAAAAGGCAGTTAATGTTGGGTCACTTATAAAACGGAACCTCAGGGAGTCTAACAGAAATGCACCTTCCGTCAACTTTTGCTTTTCAATTCCTCGTTTGACTTCACATCCCAGTGCACATGGAAATGACAGCCGCCGGAGAGGTGTGGGGTTGGAGGAGTCTCCAGGACCATCAGAGGGTTCAGGGATTGTATTCTGGCAGTTTCTCGATCTTCTTTTTCTCGGTCTCGCTTTCATCTCTTGCTATCACCAAGGAATGTGAGTAGCCCATGGCGACCTGCTCCGAGAAAATGCCATCCAGAGTCTTCACCTCTTGGGCTGCAGTGGAAGACTTGGGCTTGTGGTCCCGTAGCCCAGTTCCCCGAAGGTAGGCGATGGACCCCAGCTGATGGTGCTCTCGTCTGCGGCCACGATGATGCTGCTCTTCCCGCAAGCCAGGCTCCGGATTCTCCAGCCACAGAGGTCCTGTACTGCTTTCGGATACATAGGAGACTCACGGGAGGTATTGGTGGCCCCCCAGAAAAACAGACCACCCACTTCACTGACAGCAAAGGAGCAGGTGTAACCAGCGTAGATCTGGGACGACCAGGGAAATCAAACAGCTTCACCAGGCAAGGGACCATCTCATCCTTCCGCTCTGCGCGGCCCAGCCGGCCATAGCCACCAAAGCCCCAAGAGAAGACTCGCTCCTGGGAGTCCAGGACCAGCATGTGGTTAGCAGCACAGGCCACGTTTGGTACAGGCAGAATCTGCCCACCATTCGTCTTCTCAATGAAGATGGCCACTCTCCGTGGTACCAGCTCACAGTCGAACTCTATCCACTGTGACCGGGGAATGAACTTCCCATCCGAGTTGTGTCCCAGCTGACCACATTCAGGGCACCCAAAGAAATAGAGGTTTCCTTTGCAGTCCATTATCATACTGAATTCAGCCCCACAGGCCATTTTGGTAATTGGCTGGCCGTTGTACATTATCTGAAAATAAAAGACAGAAGATTCAGTCATTTTTTTAAAGGACTGATAAAGTCTCTACCTCTCTGCATCATAGTGTGAAACAATTATTAGGTTACAAAGGTATTTAATAAACTCAACAATTCTGAAGGCAAAAGCTGAAGGCAGTTCTCTAATACAAAGCATAGATTCTACGTAAAGAAATAGCCTCACAATCCCCTCCCCCTTTTCCCAATAAGGAGTAGAGTTCAAAGCCACTGTTTCTTTTTAAGATCAAGAGAGCCAAGTCCTTCCTTTCATCACCTAAACCACTAATTAGGCACTTAGCATTCTTTTGCCTTTTATTAGTAGTGCATTTTTAAGGTATAAATCTTTCCCCCCAACTTAATCCTCAATTTTTTAGGAATAAAAGACTCTTCTTATTTGTGTCCTAATCACCAGGCCAGCGAGTTCATACAAAATATTTGCAGATAAATACTTACACCACATAACATTTCTCACTTTCTTTGTATAGAATAGGCTTAAATCAAGGCCTAATATATTTCTCCCATTTAGAAAGAAAAAGTTTGTAAGACAGTTTCAACCTGACCACAAACAAAAACCTGTTTTAAAGACGACAGGGTGCCCCCCATAGGCCACTTCTTAAGTCGCCACAAAACCTGTTTTAAAGACTACAAGATGTCCCAACGCCTCGGCTCCTTAAGTTCCCTATGCAAAAATGGGAAATTTTAGCTAAATGTACCTTTATTTACAAAATATTCATTACAAAATTTTATTAAATATTCTCTACTGGCCAACTCTTTGTAAATTTTTGCAATGAATATTTTGTAAACAAAGGTACATTTAACTATAGTTTCTCAGTTTTCTTACGTATAGCAACCTGATGGGCAGCCTCTGGGACACCCCCTATAGCAGTGGTTCTCAACCTTCCTAATGCCGCAACCCTTTAATACAGTTCCTCATGTTGTGACCCTCAACCATAAAATTATTTTCATTGCTACTTCATAACTGTAATTTTTGCTACTGTTGTGAATCGTAATATAAATATCTGATATGCAGGATGTATTTGGGCGACTCCTTTGAAAGGGTCGTTGGACCCCTTGGTCATGAGAACTGCTGCCCTATAGTATGCAAGTTCCACTTATCGGCATCTGGACCCTCTTTTCAGGAGGGGTCAATTAACTCAAACAATGGGGAGAAGTACGTGACCTCATCTCAAAAACCAAACACAAAAGTAAAGACAAGCAACAAGCCACAGATTCTTTTTTTTTTTTTTGAGACAGAGCTTCAAGTCATCACCCTGGATAGAGTGCTATGGCATCACAGCTCACAGCAACCTCCAAATCCTGGGCTCAAGTGAGTCTCCTGCCTCCGCCTCCCAAGTAGCTGGGACTACCGTCGCCCACCACAACGCCCGCCATTTTTTGGTTGCAACCATCATTGTTGTTTGGTGGCCCGGGCTGGATTTGAACCCGCCAGCTCAGGTGTACGTGGCTGGCGCCTTAGCCTGTTGAGCCACAGGCGCTGAGCCCAAGCCACAGATTCTTAACTTAGAGAGGGGAGCAGTTACCTGAGCCGGGCTGGGGACGGCATCTGTCTGGTTGCCAAGGCCCAGTTGCCCCATCTTGTTCTCCCCAAATGCAAACACGGAGCCCGTTTCTGGAAGGAAGGAAGGAAAAATACCACAAAAGGGAAAATAATACTGAATGTTTTCAACTAGATTTGGAATCAAAGGCATCAAAATTATAAAAAACAGCTCATTTGCAAGTGAGAGAGTCCAAAATATGGTGAATTGGTACTTCAGAGGAAAACCAATTCACATCAGAAACTGGGTGTGCATAAAAACATAGCGAGCTGTCTTAGATTCCCAGACGGGCTTCCCATGGCCACGGGGCAGGCTCCCGACACCCTCAAGAAGCCACCCACCATCTGGCTCCTGAGGCATCTTTCGAATCTTGACCAAGAGTCATAGGAGTGACTCCACCCCCCTTTCACAGTGGACCATTTGGCCTCTTGCCTAATTTACAAGGAACCCGTCACTTCCTTACCAGTCAAGGCCAAGGTGTGGTTCCGCCCACATGCTGCCAACACGATCACCTCATGGCTGAGACCCTCAATGAGTCTGGGGGCTTCCACTCTCTTGGTGTCACCATGTCCCAGCTGCCCCTTCTCATTTCGACCTGGAGATCACAGTAAGATAAAGTAGAAAGGAGACAGGGTGACTGGAGCAGTACTATAAGGCAAGTACACACACACTCGTATGAGGCCAATCTGTGTCTCTTGGAAAGTGCCCTCTAGACTCGATAGCCAAGATCCAAGGAAAAGAAAATTCCACCTTCTCTGCCCACTAAAGTGGGCTTGAATGGCCTGCGTAAGATTCGGTGCAGCCCACAGCAGGCACCTGCTGTGCCTTCTCCTGACCCCCTTCCTTGGGCAGCAGTGGGACACACCTATGCACACCTCCCACATCTCTGCTGCCAAGGGGAACAGGAGGAAGGCTCAGTGCGACCCAGATGCCACACACAGGCAGGCATGCCCACGGAAACACACAGTTCCCACTTCTCATGGTGCCTGTGAGACAACCACCCCCTCTGTCCCTTCCTTCTGAGATGTATTTTAAGACAGTACCCATCTGACACCTGGCTGACAAATTTCAAATACCTCAGTGCCCTGAGCATCTACTGTGGACAGTTCAGTCTCTGCCCTATAAATGGTGCTCACAGGACAATGCCAACCGCACCCCTCACACCTGCACCCTGCCAACAAAGTACAGACCTGCCCTGAACACACGCCCCCCTCCAAGGACCAGTTCCCACCTCTTGAGCTGCTCCAGATGTGGCCAAAGCCCTGCACCTGTGAAAATAACTCCCTGTGGAAGGAAGGCCCAAGGGGGCCTCTCCCCGCCACCAAGTCCTCTGCAACACACAGGCCCTCTAAAAAATGGCTCCAAAACACATGTGGCAAGTTGGCTGGGCCAAAAAGAAGGGTAGAAGCCCCAGTGTCTAGTTTCCAACACAGGCTACGTAAGTTCTAACGCAAAAAAAACTCAACAGGCCACTCTCAGGTCCCTCCCACAAATGGAACCACAGAATGTGTAACCTAATATCGAGATTTATGGAGATTTTCAACTGGGCACAGTGGCTCACACTTGTAATCCCAGCACCCCAAGGCAGGTGGATTGCTTGAGCTCACAATTTCTAGACCAGCCTGAGCAAAAATCTCTACTAAAAATCAAAAGACTGAGGCAAGAGGATCGCTTGAACCCAAGAGTTGGAGATTGCTATGAGCTATGACACCATGGCACTCTACCTAGGGCAACAGCTTGAGACTCTGCCCCCGCAAAATAAATAAATAAAGAGATTTATGAAGATTTTATTGAGCAAATTCTAAGGAGGAAGGGGGTCACATCCTTCCCCAGTGATGAACTTTACACCTTTATAGGTCATGAGAAAAACAGAGCCAGAGATCAATGGTCCCACGGAGCTACAGAGTCAGCAAAGGGCCTCCAACTACACGAGGCATTGCACTGCCAGGAGGAAACCATCCCCAGACGTGGTTTTTTTTTTTTTGAGACAGAGCTTTAAAAGCTGTCACCTGGGTAGAGTGCTGTAGAATCATAGCTCACAGGAACCTCCAACTCCTAGGCTCATGCGATTCTCCTGCCTCCGCCTCCCAAGTAGCTGGGACTATAGGTGCCAGCCACAACACCTGGCTATTTTTTGGTTGCAGTGGTCATTGTTGTTTGGTGGGCCCCAGGCTGGATTTCAACCCGCCAGCTCAGGTGTATATGGCTGGCGCCTTAGCCGCTTGAGCCACAGGCACTGAGCTACCCGGACATGGTCTTAAATTAAAGAAAATTTGGCTTAAGGGCCAGCATCAGCATTCTGGCAGAAGAGGCAATGCCAACTTCCAACAGGAGCTACCTGAGTTCACAGTGAAAGACATGTGAAACAGAACAAGCACTGGGTGCTATTTCCCCCAGGCTAACGCAGACCCCACATGAGTAACACATCAACCTATCCCATGGCGCTAATACTATGGATGCTGAACAACATCCCTCTGCCTTTTAGAGTGATTAACAGTGGACTCATGACACCCCCCCCCCCACGTAGCATTAGTCGGCTCAGGGGCCACACATCTGGACAGCAAGATGCACTTTGTTTTTTGCCTACAGGCCAACACAAAGCACACTTTTAGAAACACCGATTAAGAGAAGCTCAGTAAAGAAGAGAGTGAAAATAAGACAGCTGAAGTTTGGAACACTGACACAAAGGCTGTGTTCACTGTTAAAAACGTGAGTAGGCGGGGTGCTTTGGGGCAGGAACACACCTTAATGCCAACCAGAAGAAAATAAAAATCGTGGCAATGTCAGCATGTCAAGAGACTATATAAAGTATAAATTTGGGCCAGACACACTTGTTGGCGTTTTTTTCAACAGAATTACAAAATTAGCAGAGTGCAGGAAGACAACAGATGTTAATATATTTGGACTTTGGTACAGCAGCTCATAAAATCACAAAAAATGGTTCAAACAGACCAAAATAAAAATGCAGTCATATGGACGAAAAGCTAGCCAAAGGGCCAGAAACAAAGGGTGGGGACAAATGCCAACATACCCAGCTGGAAGGAGAGTCCAGGAGCTACCAGAAGGGCTTGGGAATAAAATGAGCCTTACTCAATACCTTATTAATGATCTGGAAGAGGAAATAGGAAAGCCATCTGCAGGACACTGACATCAGAGTGGAGACGCTCCCAGGAAAGGACAGGGAACCATCTCAAGTTCCCAGGTGAGAAAAGCAGCAGAAGGGGAAAGCAAATCAACCCGAGAGAAGAAAAATAGAGTATCTGGGAGAACAGCGTTAAGAAACGGACAGATTAGACAGTGGGCTACGAAGCCTGCAAACCTGGGTGCGCCCCAGGAACACCAGCCAGAACTGCAGACACAAAAGCCAGCGGCATTTAGAGTGGCAAGAACAGAATCACACCTGCTGCAGGGACAGCCCACCTAAAACAGGCATTCAGTTTTAGGCACCACAGTATCATGATGATCAAGCTTCCATCAGAATATTTAGGAATGGCTCGGCGCCTGTAGCTCAGTGGCTAGAGCGCCAGCCATGTACACTGGGGTGGCGGTTCAAACCCAGACCGGGCCTGCTAAACAACAATGACAACTGTAACTACAAAGACAAACAAAAAAAATAGCTAGGGCCTGTAGTCCCAGCTACTTGGGAGGCTGAGGCAAGACAATCGCTTAAGCCTACGAGTTTGAGTTTGCTGTGAGCACTCTACAGAGGGTGCCATAGTGAAACTGTCTCAAAAAAGAGGAAAAAGAGTATTTAGGAAGAGGCTGCTTCAAGACAAGGAATTACAGAACTGGGCTACATAGTTCCCAAAAACTGATGGCACAAAGATATCAGAAAGGGGGAGGAAGGGGCTTTATCTGCATGGTATAGATGAGACTAGATGGTAATTAGGATGAGAGAATAGGGCAGGGAACATTGGAGGATGGCCTCAGAGAGAGGACCTCAGTCTCTTCCCCAGGCAAGCAGAATCTCTGCTTGGGGAAGGCTCAAGAGAGGTACTCACCCCAACTCCACAGCTTCCCTTCCGTGGTGATGAGGAGGCTGTGCGCAGCACACGAGCCTGAGACCACCGTCCGCACCCGGATTCCTGCCAGGCACCCATACCTGTGAGGCCCCCACAGATTCTGCCCAAGATTGCGATAGGCGGCTGCAAAGAGAGGAACGCACATCAACATCTGGGTCAGCAGGGTAATAACACCCACTTCAAAGTGCTGCTAGCCACCAAGGGGCCACGTTCCAATGGTACAAGCCTGGCAGCCTGTGTACCTGCCAGTCGGGAGCTGCACAAGCATCAAGGTTGCACCTTGAATCTCTGCAACACCTCTGAGGCCCAAAGGACAAACCACCCCAAGAGCTGGCCAGGCCTGACATCAACAGCTGCTACCACCATCTTTGGCCATGACCTCCCACACCGCAGACTCACGTGCACTGCTGAGGACGCCACCTTCAAGTGTCAGGGCCTGGCATCCAGCCTGCCCAGAACACCCTCTCACCTGTAACCCTAACTCACATCTCCTCTGTCCCTGCCAGCCGACCCATCCCCCTTGTAGCCAGAAGGCTCTAAGTTCTGACCCTGAGTGTCCCCATCCTGGAAGCCACCTGCCCTCCCAGCAGGTCTATCAGGCCCTCAAGGAGGAGCAGCCCCGCAGGTTGCCTGCCCACACTCACTTCCCCCAGGATGTCCTCCCCCACCTCCCACTTGTCCCTCAGAGCCCAGGTCAGCCTACGGCAGCCCTCCCCCTGAAAGTTCACTTGCCCTCCCTTTCCATGATAAGCCACCCAAGGGCCACAGCTGTGTTCTCCTGCTTTGGCTCAGGGCCTCATAAATGCCTGGCACACAGTAAACATTCAATACTGTCACAATCCCCACTTTACCCTATTAATGGACAGGAACATGGCCAATTTTTGGCTTTATTTTTTCAATCTGGGGCTCCCATGAGTGAAGCCCTGTGGTGACTCTTTTGAAACACCACCCAGTGCAAAATCAAGCTTGTCAAGGCTGCTCTGACCATAGGAACAGATTAAGACCACGATGTCTCCATCAATCACCCCCCTCCGCCCCCAGCTGAAGATGCCACATGTTACCCTCATTCGGTCACAGGTGCTCAAAGGGCCATGGAGCCCTCACCCACCAAAGACTCTGCTCTACTACAGGGTGAAAAGAAAAACCAATTTCCAGGGGAAAGAGCAAACAAAAAAATCATGGCCTCCCAGGCTGTATTAAAATTCCTCACAACAGACCTAAGGAGGCACCTAAATTACACGATGCTTAGGGAACTGTATGGAAGTAAAATCAGTGAGTGTGGTGGTCCCAACTACCAGGAGGCTGAGGCAAGAGGATCACTCCCTCTAGCCTTGGTGACAGTGACCTCATCCAAAAACAAAAACAACAGGAGGAGAAAAAAAGAGAACTCAAGGTCTGTTTGTGATGAAAACAAAGCAGTGACATAACTGAGGGCCAGTAACTGTGGTGGCAGGTGGCGGAGGAACACCTGACCCAGCTTGGCCACCCGGCTCCATGCTGCACAGGCAGTTAGAGGCTTACAGATTTGCCAAAGCATCTTTCCCTGCGGTGGCTCGAAGAACACCAACGTCCAGGATGCCACCTATCACAGGAAAAGCAAGGCTGGGCTTCTCCTGGCCTCCCACCCAAGGATTCTGGGAGGTCCAGGTCTAAAGGAACACCTAGCAGCAGTCCTGGGCCCCACAGCCTGGTCCCAATCACAGCGTCACAGCATGGATCGCTGTGCTACCTTGTAAAGGAAGAAGACATCCGTGCTGGCCATCCCACCAGATCCACTGATGGGGCCCTACAAGGAGGGACCAGGGAGAGGACAAAGTTCTTCCTTTCACTTTTGGCACCACCAAGAAAACAAATCTACCCTGTTTCTTCTGTTGTCTACTAGAAAAGTCTATAGCAGACTTAAAGATATTTAAAAATACTCGGAAATTATATAAGTCTTCATTTGGAAGGAGAAAAACCTGGGAAGTAAATGGAGGAAAATGGAGGAGACAAAAAAATCATTATTGAAATGAGCCCCATCAGGGCAAAGCAGAGAGCACAGCAGGAGTCTCCTGCAGCTTTCCAGCCTCTGTACATTCCCGGGAGTTGGGGGTTACAGTGCTGATGGGGGGAACTTCCCCTCCACCACATGCCACGTCTGCAGGAGACAATGGAACAAGCCTGCCTCCAATCTAGGCCCTGACACCTGCTTCCTTCTGGAATTTACTTCCACTCTCTGGGTTTGTGTCTGATTGCAAAGAGGCCGCCCATCCAAGAACAGGTTTGAAAAATGATTCAACACAGGCACAGAACTGGCAGAGAGGCTCCGTCAGCACACAGGGGCTTATGCTGACATTTCCTGGGACGCTAGCTGCCATGTGGTCACAGCCCCCACAGGGTGATCCTGAAGGCTGGACATTTCCCACAGACCCATCTCTCAGCCGGCCCCAGGCACTGCTGAGATGCCTGCTGTTTTCATGGAACAAGATGATCTTCAACGCCCCTGTTTGAAGGCTCTAGGGTGTGCCAGTGTGCAAATATTTGTTCATGGGGCAAAGCAATGTTGGAAGTACTTTGGGAGTATTTCCAAATGAAATCAAGAAGCCATAAAATGTGGCTATGTGCCAGCCTTCCTTCTTTTGGATGGGCCCGTTTCCCCTGAAGAAAGATACCTATTTCTAAAGGCAAATGGGAGACAAAAAGTTACTTCTTAGGACCTCTCTGCTCTCCTCTCTCCTCAGACTATTCTGTCAAACCAGTTCCTGCAACAACTTGGCAGCCTGCAAAGAAATATGGACTCTTCTGAAATGTCTGACATTTGACAAATGCCTAGGACATTCTGATAACATCTCATAGGGCAGCTTCTTCATTTTAATCAAAATAAGTGACGTGAAGATGGAAAAAGGTGTCAATGTTTATATGACTCTGTATTTTCCCTATTTAATCTTAATGGAATTGGTTTTTTAAAAGCAAGATTGTGAAGTACGAGACTGTAGGCCTAAGTTCAAATCCAGCTGCGTCACTACAGTTGCTGTGTGACCTCAGGCAAGTCACCTGGCCTGTTTGTAAACGAAGGGAATACCTACCTGGTGGTGGTCATTAGAACTGCACTGCACGCCTACCATACAGGAAACACACAATAGGTTTTTGGAAACCATTCTCGTACCTTGCTGTTTAGGCACTTCTTTCCGACCAATCAAGTCCCAGTTGGTTGCCCCAAAAATCAAAAGCTGCCCTTTGCACTTCGACCCTTCAAGTTTCTGCGGAGACAGAGAAAGGGAAAAACATTAGCTTTTAAGGATGCTTCCAGCTTTCCAAGGCTGCACGATGACAGCAGGAAACAAAAGAAAATAATTCATCACTAATGCGTATGCCACCTGGGGGCTTTGCACCTGGGCAGAGCCCATCACCACCCCTCATCAGCACTCTGCTACATGTGGGTGACCTCAAACCTGCCCATAGCAGCTCGCTTGTTATGCCTAGGCTCATTTTTTTTCTTGACTTCTCTTTAAAATAGCTTTTTCAAAACACTAAAAATTAAGCCAAATCAGGGCGGCGCCTATGGCTCAGTGGGTAGGGTGCTGGCCCCACATATGGAGGGTGGCAGGTTTAAACCCAGCCCCAGCCGAACTGCAACAAAAAAATAGCCAGCCGCTGTGGCGGGTACCTGTGGTCCCAGCTACTCAGGAGTTGGTGGTTGCTGTGAGCAGTGTGACGCCACAGCACTCTAAGGTGAGACTCTGTTGCTACAAAAAAAAAAAAAAAAAATTTAAGCCAAATCAAATCATATTTCCCCCTTCCCCTCTGCAGACTGGTGCATAGAGCTATTTGCACAAAGCCAGCCACATCGCCCAGCAGGTTATTAAATCCAGCTCATCCTGAGGGCCAAGTCTACACAGCCCGCAGCAAGCAAGGTGCTCCCCCTGTGGACCTCAAGCCTTGGGAGCCCCAAGTCACTTCTGCACAGCCATCACTCACAGCAGCTTCCCCACTGTGCCTCTGCTTGTGCCCACTGTGCCAAAAGCCTGTCAACAGGGACTCGCAAAGGAAAACAGTAGAGGATGGTGTTCAATTTCTCCACCGGAGGAAGACAAGGGTGTGGGAGGGTCTGACGCAAGCGGCCTTCGATGGTTCACTCACCCAGCTGTCCATGAGCCAGGGGACCTCCCCAGGGCCCGGCCTCTTGAGGGACAGGCTGTCCTACCGGCCACGCACTTCAATTCTCATCTTTAGTTTCTCAACACAGAAAGTCATTACAGCCACCGACTCTCAAGACTATCAGTGGAAATCTGTGCCATTTAAAAATGCCATTGTCCAATTCTGTGTGGCACTCATAATATTCTCAGCACTTTGCTTCCTTAAATGTCACAACACACTTTTTAAAGTAGATTGTTAGTCAAAGACTCAATTTTGAGCTACCCACTCAGTCCTTACTGGCAAGGGAAGCGTCAACTTCACTTTCTGCTTTCCTTTACATCACTGTTCCAGGAGGTGAAAAGTTTCCTTCTGTTTGCGAATGGAGTTGTTCTTGGAAGGCTTAAAGAAAGGCCAGGTCCAGATCCGATCGTTCTGACCTCTCCACAGAGACTGTACGGTTCACACATTTTTAAGATCATGCATCTTCACAATGAATGAATTTTATTTCTTAGGAAACTACCCTACCCTAACCTAATTATTATGAGCTACAAGTCCCATCCCCCTCGCTTGCTCAGCCACATGTAAGTGGCAGGAGGAAGATGGTCCATCTATAGAAACACATCCTGCAGGGGGCATGAGAAGAGGAAATGAAACAGCACAGAACGGAGAACAACTTGGCTGAATTTAAATTAGAGAGTGACCTTAATCAGAGGGTAGTCCAACTCCTGTAGCACCCAGACTCAGATTACTTGAATGGGAGCCTAGTTTCCCCTGGTTATCTCCCCTTCTTTGTTTAACTGGCAGGCCTGGCTGGAACATTTTACAGATCTATAGTCAGTGGGTTCTGTCAAAGTCCCCGTGGAAAGAGAAGTCCTGGGTTCTCTGTCCAAGTTACCGACTTGTGCTCTACTAGTCCTTAAGTCAGCTAGAGGGAGCAGCAGAAGCAGGGGAAGGGGCAGAGGCACTGTGGGTGGGGGAGCTGCTGGCAAAGGGCACCAGTGTTCAGCATTTACTGTTGAAGTCAGACTCCCCAACATGGAGAGGCACTCACTACGGCAAACTTCACCAGTGCTGGAGCCATCCTGGGTGACTTCCACACACCGTCAGGAATGTGGATATTGGCCCACCAAGCCAACTAAGCTCTTACACAAAAGCCCAACCTATCTGATAAGGGGTTTTTGGGGAAAGCCACAGTATACCATGGGCCCACCATCAGACAGTGCTCTGATTCCTAAGGGCACTAATAGTTATGCAAGTGTTTGTCTTAGACCATATTTCCTCCCACATGAGATAGAGGTGACCACTTTTCCTAACAACTGTTTGCTATAAGCCACTTACCTTTATCTATCTATAACTTAACTCTTCTTTCTACCTTATATGGAATAAATATGAAAATAAAGAACAGAACTCCTAACATCCGTTAAGTCACAGCCCACATCCCCCTCTGTCATACCTCTAGGACAGCCCATCCAAGGGGGAGAGACCTGGATGCCTGCTGGCTCCACCCAGAGGGACGCCAGTGAGTGCAGGTGCCAGGGTAGTAGGAGCGAGAGGCCATCAAGCCCTCCAGGGCTACATCAGCCTTCACTGATGGGCCAAGAAATTGTTTTTTGGATGAACTCATTTGCAACATTGCTGTGTCCAAAGGCCATCCAGCAGAAAAGCCAAAGAAACAGTCTCCCCAATGGGAGAATTTTCAATTTACCTTGCTGCCTCTCAGCAACCTACACACATAACCTGGGCAGAGATGAATGGCTAGGGCAGGAAAAGGCACTGAGCTTCTCCAAGCAACAAAATGGTATTTCTGGTCCAAGGAGATTTCTGAATTACGGCTCAAGTTCAAGGAGCATGTTTACAAGACTGAGAGTCAACTTCTAACGTATCTCCATTTAGAAGATCACTGCTTCTGCGGACAAATGCCAGCAGCAATGAATTCCCTGATGGGCTATCAACTGGAAGAGACTTCACACTCCCTTCTCAGTTTCATTTATTTGCTACTTCAGATTAGACAGACTTGACTCAGGGTCCATCAAACCTCAGCAACCCAAGACTGGGAAAACTACAAAGACCTGGAGAGTCTGAGTTACCTGTTTTCTAGTATTTGGCCAAGGCCATTGGCTTTCCTTGCTTCACAATCCCCTTCACAAGATTGTGACGTTCACAAGGAATTGGGGCTGAACCTACCCAATGACAAAAAACACATCTGACACAACTACACCTAAATCTCAGGCCCTCAGAGTGAGCACTTTCCAAGACTGAAATCCTAAGAACATTTCATAAAAATACTCATCTTTTTGGCTCAGCACTTGTAGCTCAGCAGCTAGGGTGCCAGCCACATACACCAGAGCTGGTGGGTTCGAACCCAGCCCGAGCCTGCCAAACAACGACAGCTACAACCAAAAAATAGCCAGGTATTGTGGCGGGCACCTGTAGTCCCAGCTACTTGGGAGGCTGAGGCCAGAGAATTGCTTAAGCCCAGGAGTTTGAAGTTGCTATTAGCTGTGATGCCACGGCACTCTACCCAGGACAACATAGTGAGACTCTGTCACCAACCCCCCCCCAAAAAACCTTATCTTTTACTCAAGGCAACTTTGCCCCCCAACAACATAAGCACTACTTCCCTTTCCTCACCCCCAACACCCATAGCTTTGAGGTGACTGAAGGCAACATGGTTTTAGAAGAGTTTAGGGCAGCTGCTCTCATACAAACCTCCTTCAAGCAACTCTGCACACTGGCAAGGCCTGAAAGATGCTCAGTAAAAAGGCTCTTTCTGAAACAAAGTAGAGACTATGGCTTGGGGCAGCAGACAGGGTGCCCTAGGCCTGCTCAAGCAGGAGACCAGAAACCTGGGCACAGGGATACTAGGGAGGAGGCCAACCTAGGACAAGGGGCAGAGTGCCAGCCTAGGCCTACAGAAGGCAATGGGGCCACATGGGCCAAGCCTGACCCTGGACAAAACTCGATCAGATCAGCGGTTCTCAACCTGTGGGTCGAGACCCCTTTGTAACAATGAAAATACAGCCTTCCTATCAGATATTTATATTATGATTCCTAACAGTAGCAAAATTACAGTTATGAAGTAGCAACTAAAATAAGTTTATGATTGGGGGTCAACACAACATGAGGAGCTATATTAAAGGGTTGCGGCATTAGGAGGCATTAGGAAGGTTGAGAACCACTGCAAAAGATACTAATGAAAACTTCAACTTGGGGTGTGTACTTTCCACGAAACATTAAAGAACATCTTTGCTTGAACCCTCGATCTCCTAGATGCTCTTATCCTAGGGCAGCATAGTGACTAGCCCAAAGGTATCTGCCTACAAGCCCTCTTGGTTTCTCCAAGGAGATGGAGGAAGGAATGTATGAGGTTTTAAATTCCTGCTATGCACATATGTATTCCTTTTTATCTGTCCTTGTGTGTAGCAAAAGGAATCTAAAGATGTTAGATGTAAACATAAAGCATGTATAAACTGCAAAGGACTGCTGTTGTCTAGTCAGAGGGCAAGAGGACCTCCCAGAAAGACTACGAAGTGTGCCATTTCCACGGGACAGACTGGCTTCATGAAGTGCTGGTGAAGGCAGAGGTGGGCTGGGTGGGTAGCCAGTGCAGCGGGTGAATCGCAGCGTGGGGTAAGAATCTTTTACTTCCTGACAACAAAATGCATCAGCACCCAGAGCTGTGCAGCTAACAACTACAGAAGCAGATATTCAAACACAATCTTGCTTTTGAAAACTCAAAATAGAAGAGACAGAAGCACAACTGACCTTTCTTTTTAGCTTCATCCTAACACACTGAGATTGGAGGGCAAATGTCTGGAGTCTAGTACAGTGGATGTGATCTGTCAAAGGGAAAGTACTTGTGTTCCAGTTTCTGGAAAGGCTAGCCATTGTCCTGCCACCAAAGACCTGGGGGCCCTGGTTAAGACCTCCTGAGGACAAGACATTTTGGTACTCTCTGGAACCACCTAACAACGTAAACCTTTTCACGGGGAAGGCAGTTATGCAAAGCACTTTCCCATTTACAATTTGCAATGGAGTATGAGTGACATCATTTGGAAATCTAGTTCCATCCAGGATTTTGGACAAGGCCCTCACACTCTGTGCCCCAGTTTCCTCATCTATAAGGTGGATGCAGAAAAGGTTCTACTTCTAACCATTTAAGCACTTCCGGAGATCCCCTAGGGGAAAGCACTCTTGCACTGTTAACCCTTAAACACCCAGTGGAGAACGTTATCAGGCTCCAAACCCCAAGAGGAAGTCCTTACTCTTCTTGGGGTTATGTGAGTTTTTGGTGAAAGCTTTGACCCTCTTCTCGAAAGCACATCCCACGCCACACCAGACTTGCAGAAAGTTCTGGTGGGGTTGATGTGGACCACAGGTTCAGATTTCCCGCTCCACAGGGTTTTGCAGGGGCACAGGTTGAGTTGGTCACGACCTCAATTAAGATTTGAGCAAAGTAAAGCCCATGCAGACTCTAAGAGTCGCTTCTTCACTTGGGGGTTACAACAGAGCCCACACCAAGCATCCCGCAGCCTAGGACCACACGCAGCAAACAAAGCCTAAGCACCGCTCCGTCGGGGGGCTTCCCCAACCGGGGCCGGGGGGGGGGGGGCCGCGGGCTCTCCCGAGCATGCGCCCTAGCACCCCGCGCCGGCGCCGGCAACCCCCGCCTTCCCGACGGCTCAGAACCGCACCAGGCATGCGCGGCGGCTGTCAGGCCCCGCCCCCCCGGGGCGCCGGAGTCGAGGCGGCGGGAACCTCAAAGCCCCGGCACAAACCGCCGCTCCCCGCAGAGCGCCGGCTGCCCCCTCCCCGCGGCGCACCGGCGCACAAGTGGGCGCAGGCGGCCAGGTCCCGACGTGGGCGTGCCATGCCGCTCGCCGCCCCCTCCCCTGGCCCGAGCTAACTTGCCGAAGTCCCCTTCCCCAGGGCGAGGAGGGGGAGGGGCGAGATGGGAGTCGGCTCAGAGTGCGCCGGGGGCGGGGCCATGACCCCCTCGGGCGGGCGGGCTCCGGCCGCCCCTCCCCCGCTGGGGAGCCCCGGGGTGCGCGTACCCACAGCCAACGGCCCGTGCGCTGATGGCTGTGGGGTCTGGTAGGCCGCGGCCCGCTCGCCCCGACCCGCGCCCTTTTGTTGTGCGGAGGCGGCGGCGATGATGATTCAGCCCGCGGCCTGCGTCGGCCCGGCCGCCCGGAGGGAGCGCCACGCGAGGCCGCCCCCGGCCGGAGCGCGCGCGGTAACGCGGCGCAGCCTGCGCCCCGGCCCCCTCCCGCCCCTGACCCTGCACTCACGACGCGCTCCTTGGTGTGCTCGGGCTCAGTGATGACCACAGCCGCGCCGCCAGCCTTGCCCGCCGCCGCCGGCCGCGCCGCACGCTTGCCCCCGCCGGGGGCCCCGTCGAGCTCGAGACCGTCCTCGTCGCCGCTGCTGCCGCCGCCGCTGCTGCTACTGCAGCGCTCCGGTCGCTCGCGCTTCCTGCCCGCCAGGCCGCCGCGTTTCCTGGGCCCAGCGCGGGCCGTGCCGTTGCCCGAGCTCGGCTCCTCCCAGGCCGCCGCCGCCGCCTTCTTCCTGGGCATGGTCGCGGCTGGAGGGAGACACGGGGCAGCGGCGCACAATGGACGGGTTATAAACTGCGCGGGGGGAGGGGAGAGGAGACGAGCCACCCGGCCTCCACTTCCTCCCCTGCCCTCCCCAAAGTGGCGGCCGCGGGGTGGGCGGAGAGGGGGCGAGTTCGGAGAGGAAATCGCGCCCCTCCCTGGCCCCGGAGCAGGTCCTCCGAGGAATCCCGCAAAGGAACCGAGAGGCCCCCCCAAATACAATCCGCTTGTGGGGGGGGGACGGACACCTTCCCCCCCACCCGGCCCATCTGTAAGTTAGGTTTTCCCCCAAAGCATCGCAATTGCAGCCTGATCCCCAAGAAAGTAAAGGCAAAGAAAAAGAACCTGTGATCCCCTACGTCTTAATTAAAAATTAGGCTTTGGGACACTTTAAGGAGCCCCCTTTGGCACCTCAGGTGATAAAGCAGCTCCCTGCACCCCGGTCACCCCACCTGCTGCTTTTGTCTCTGTGACCCCTCCCCGAGTCCACCCAATTTAATGCACTGTCCCCCACACCCCCGCCGGTCTTAAAAAAATTCGGCCCCGGCTCCAAGGTTCTGACCTCGAGCTCTTAATTAGCCGAATCAGGACTGCCTCCGCGAGGAGGGGGAAAAGAGCGTGAATAAAGCCAGCCCCCAGCCCCAAACACCTGCTCGCACAAACACGAGAAATAAAAACTTTAATGGTGCCCAACTCTCTCCAGGCCCCCTCCCGGGCCGCGCAGCCCGGCCAGTCTCTCCGATCCGGCTGCGAAGTGCCCGGCTCCGCTGCCGTCAGCTCCCCCAGCGCCCCTGCGCTTTCCCGTCTGCTTTTTTTTTTTTTTTTTTTATTGATTTTGAACAATGGGATCTCTGTCTGTCTCTGATTAAACCACGTGGATCCGCCTTCCTTCCCCTTTTTATTCATTCAATCCCCCAACCCCCCCTTCCCCAGGTTTTTTTTCTTTCCACCTTTGATTTTTAAAAAAGAAAAAAAAAAACTTTCCCAGACCCCACAAACTGATCACTCGATTTTCAGCCCCTACCTGGTTGGAGTGATGAGAAACCGGAGAGAAAAAGAGAGGCAACTAAAAGATGGATCGGAGGGCTTTCTTTTTTTTTCCGGCCCAGACTAGAGCTCCAGCCCACTCACCAGATACACTTAAAATGTAAATACGAGCTTCCAGAACAAATGCTACAACACAAAACAGAAACACATGTGCGGCCGCGCGGCAAGCGAGCGCGCGGCAGGGCGGGCGGCGCGGGGCCCGGGGCGCTGGCGCCCCCTGTTGGCGGGCGGACCCCAGCCGGCCTCTGCCCCGCCCCGCCTGCGCCCCGCGCCGGGCGCCACGCCGCCGACCTTGGCTCTTCGGCTCCTGCGGGTTATGCTGGCCAGCGAGTGTGCCTGAGGCCTTCCACGCGGCGCGTCCTGCGCGTCACAGACTTCTTTGGGGCTTAGGAGAATGTTAGATTGTTTTTCCTGGGCACGTCTAGACAGGTCACCTGAGGACAGTCGCTGGAAAATAGTTACTTCGCTCACTTATACAGCCGCCAACAGGGGACGTGCCCTAATTGAGTGATTGGAATGAAAGGTGAATACAATTTGAATAATTTTCTCCATGCAGAGAGAAGCTGGATTTTATTTGCCTATGGATGTGTCCCAAGTATGTACCAAGGTGTTGCTACACGAGAGAATTACTTAAAGGTATCATATATTGGTGAATTGATTCCTAATTGACGCACTGGAAGTTAGTTTCCATGGAAATTTTTCATCTTTTGACCAATGTTAAGTGAGTCACTGGTACACGCAAGACCCACAGTGTTGGGGATGCAGAGTTAGGGAACAGGATTTCTGCCCTAGTGGAATGCACAGTCCAAGGAGGAAAGATAGACAATTAGATAAGCAGTTACAAGTGTGTAATAAAGAGACATAAAGTGTTATAAAGGGACACCTGTATAGGAACATTATGGGCAGAGAATTTATCCTATTCCAGGGTCAGGCAAGGCATTGCTATGGAAAGTTAAACTGAACAATTTAGAACATGGATGAGACTGGATGAAAAGGGGCAGGAAGAATCTTCCAGGCCAGGTGGGGCAACAGGCACACAAAGTCCAGGAGTGTTGAGAGATGCCTCCTGCGAGGAAAAGTGTGTGGCTGGAATGAGAGGAGCCATTTACCTGGGTTCTTCAGAGGTGGACAGGGGCACACGCAGCCTGGCAAGGCACATAGAAGATTGATTATTGTTAGCTGATCTTGTTGGCTCATCTTGGGAGGGAGGGAAAATTCTTTCTTCCTATTTGCTTTCCTGCATCCCCGTTATGATCTCGGTATTACTTGCTCTTCTAGCAAAGATTTTCACCAGGTTCTTTTTTGTCTAGACATGCTGCTCGAGGAAGTTCCTTCTTCAGGCAACTTCCTAAAGGTGGATAAAGTTCTAGGATGTTTGCAATTCATTCATTCATTCATTCATTGTTATAGCAAGAAACAGGATTGGGAGGCAGCAGAGGTCTGAAGAAGACAGAGAAATCAAGAGGTCCAAATCCAAGATACTTAATCAAAGTCAAAAGTCTGTTTGTCCAGGGAGCCAAGAGCACTTATGTAAAAGAATTTTGGAAATGAGAAATCAGCTGGCACATTTCAGAGATTTTCAGAAAGGTCAAGATGGAATAGAAGCACCCTTTGAAACCGTCTTCTTAACAGACCTGCATTAGAAAAGATTTAAGAGATTAAACCTTGATGCTTTGATACAAAGCATAAGCAGAACCAGGCAGAAAAGAATTTCGCCTAAATATGCCATCAAGTCCCCTTCAGGAAATGGCATGCAGATGCTTGTCGGAGCTGGGGTGGTTGGTTGGGCGTTTATCCTCTAAACACCCTGTGTGGCCAATTAGGAACAGTACTGACAGTACCTTTAGATTTCAGCCAGCTAGTCTTTTCCTTTTTTCTCCTGCCCCATTAGAATGCTTTTTGCCAGCTTAAAAGAACATGCGTCAGAAACACTGATGCAATGAGACGCTAATATCATATTGCATCATCTGATCCTAGGTGTGGCGCTCCTGAAACTGGTTTTTCTTGAGGTTGTGCTGCAGTAGAAAAGCACTTTGGATATAATACCCATGAACTAGCCCTACTCATCAGATGACAAAAGTAATTTTGGTGACTACGTTCCTCCTTTCCGCAGCACTATTCTCCCAGGGAAAGGCTGTGTGACTCTCCCGGCTGAAATGGGCGTGTTGCAAACATTCATCAGTTAGGTGTGTCACGCTGTCGCTTATGTAACCAGTGTTACATAGCGAGCAGCACCTACCAGGCAAGCTGGAAATGACACTTCCTCTTCCAAAATTTGGTTGGAATCTTACCTTGCTTTAATTGAGCAATTTCTCTGGGGACAGAATGGTTTGGTGCAAAACCTAGAGAGAGGAAGGGGTAGAAAGTGACTGAGATTTCTCAGGCATTTGGGGGCACAGGCGCTGGCACTGTGCCGAGCATTTCATACACACAGCTGTGGAAATGTAGCTCCAGGTGCCAGTCTGCCGTCACCATCTGTGGTCTCTCTTGATCCCACAGTGCCAGATACTGGTCTTCAGTAAAGTCACAGGTCGAGTTAGATTCAGCTACCTTTAAGGTCCCTTCTGAAGTGTAATTCTACTCAACTTGGCCACAGAAAGCTACACCTCTAGTTGAAAGATTAATTTCATCCAGTGTGTAGAAAAATGAAGCCACTGCTCATGGGAATTATGCTACTGACCGATGGAAACTTGGCTCTTTCGGTCTGTTTAGGTATAATTGAGTTAGGACCTTCCATCTGTACTGTCCAACATGGTAGCCACCAGGCATGGGTGGCTGCTGAGTGCTTGAAAAGGGGTAAGTGTGAACTGAAATGTGTCATAAGTGTAAAACACACACTAGACTTCAAAGACTTAGCACAATGACGAAAAAATAGAATGCAAACTATCTCATTAATGTATATTGATCCCATGTTGAAAGGATAATATGTTGTACATCTTGGAGTATTGCAGTATAAAATTAATTTCACCTGTTTCTTTTTACTCCCTTCAGTGTGGCTACCACAGAATTTAAAATAACGTCTTTAAAATTTTGTGGCTTACATTTTATTCCTATTAGACATCACTCCCTTCAAAGGTACAGCTGGAAAATGAGTAATTTGCTTTCGATGCAACGCTTCCTGCTTCCATCCTCTAGTTTCCCCACTCTGTAAACTGGCAAGATAGATTCTGGGTTAAATTCTCTTGGGGTTACTTTTAGATTTGTTATTCCCTGATTCTGAGGACACTAGTCAGTGGAGAATACCTGTTACGGTGATTGGAGAGATGTTTCCTGGGAGATGAAGATTTTGTAATCCTTTCTGCCAGTGAGTCATGAAATTTTAGAATCAAAGGGTTCTTTACCTATTACAGATGAACCTTTCTCTTTGAGCCCCTCCTAGGCTTGGCTGGTGGTTTATTCATCTTTGTTTTTCCATTGAGTACCCAGGACAGCATCTGGCATATAGTAAGCTATTGATATATGTTTGTTGATCTAAATAATATTTGGAGAAAGAATTGCAGTCCAGAGAGGCTCTTGAGACCTTCTAAGATCACACAGCTGGAAGGTCAGAGAACCAGAAAGAGTACAAGGCTTTCGAACTAGTTCAGGAAACTTTTGGTGTGGTCCCTAGACCAGCAGCATCTGCATCAGTTGGAGGCTTGTTAGAAACACAGACTCTCACGCTGGGCACTGGATCACACCTTCTGAATCAGAATCTTCATTTTTAACACGGTCCCCTAGAGTACTTGCATGCATCTTTAAATGTGAGATGTGCTGCTGAAGTCACACCACTTTTCTCAAGGAAAGCTGCAAAGTGCATGCCCTGTGGAAGCTATTCATTGTCTAGACCAGGATGCAAGATGCCAAGCTGGAAGATTAAGATTCAAGGAAATTTCGCATTATACCCCATGATTGCATTAGTGTATACAGCTATGATTTAATAATAAAAAAAAAAGATTTAAGGAAATTCAACTAATATTTACCGAGCCTCTACTCTTTCCCGTGTCTGGCAGCCAACGCACCCACATCTCTTTACTTGAGACAGAGTCTCACTTTGTTACCCTCAGTAGAGTGCTGTGGCATCATAGCTCACAGCAACCTCAAAGTCCTGGGCTTAATCAATTCTCTTGCCTCAGCCTCTCAAGTAGCTGGGACTACAGGCATCTGCCACAATGCCCGGCTATTTTTGGAGACAAGGTCTCACTCCGGCTCAGGCTGGTCTGGAACCTGTGAGCTCAGGCAATCCACCTGCTTTGCCCCCCCACCCCAAGTGCTGGGGCTACAGGCATGAGCTACCACCCCCAGCCTATGTGTCTTTTTGAGGGTTTGTGGAGCTTACAGCCCCAATCCATTGTACCTCAAGGAACAAGTAACCTCTGGTCCCATTATTCCTACCTTAGTACAAGAAAGACCAGAAGAAACTTGAAATGAAAACACGCACACCTTAGGAGTTTGGTGGTGCCTATAGCTCCATCGGCAAGGGCACGGCCACATACATCTAGGGTGACAGGTTGGAACCCAGCCTGGGTCTGCTGAGCAACAATGACAACTGCAACCAAAAAATAGCCGGGCATTGTGGCTGGTGCCTGTAGTCCCAGCTACTTGGGAGGCTGAGGCAAGAGAATCGCTTAAGCCCAAGAGTTGAGGTTGCTGTGAGCTGTGACACCACAGCACTCTACCCAGGGTGACAGCTTGAGATTCTGTCTCAAAGAAAAGAAAAAAGAAAACAGGTACACCTCAGGACTTAAATCTAATTTTTCAGACCCAGGAAACACAGGATGAAAATCAGTTTCATCAATGTCCACGTTAGTCTGCAGCCACCAGTCGCTCCTGATTGCATGTGACTACATTCATGTCGTGTTCTGGGCTTATGAAAGAACCATGATTTGTAAAATTGGCCTCTAATCAATAGCTCTCTGGTCATTTTCTAAGACTGTCCTTCATCCAAGCTTGCAAATAAAACCCATATTCTGCAGAGATTCAATTTTTCGCTGCCAGTGGGCAGTATGTGTATATAGTTTGAGATAAGAAAAAAAAGAAGCACAAACAAATTGCAGGGCTTACGGACACGTTCATCCAGCATCCATCGTGAAATGAAGCCAAGTGGTCAGGCAACGTTTTGGGGAGTCAAAAACCATCAGAGTTGGAACGGACAAGAAACAACAAGGCTTTGGACCCAGCTGCAGAATTGTGTCATTTGCCCAGAAGGTTAAAGGCGAGGAAGGGAGAGAAGCCCATTTAATGTATCAGGTGGCCGTGGTGGCTGGGAACTGTTGCATTACAAGCTACGTCATGTCATGCAAAACCATAATAACCTTTTGAAAAATGAAGAAATCAATCCCACAGGGAGTCCCCACAGTTCCAGATATATCTGGACTGTGTGATTTTCATGTTCACTAAATGGACTGAGTCAGCCAGACGAAGCGATGGAGTTCTTAACTAGAACCAGGGGGCTCTCTCGGCGTGCAAGACATCAGGCCACATGCTCTACATCAAAAAGCTAATCTAATCCTTATAACATTCACACAACGTGGGGATTGTTGTTGGCCCCCACATGAGTCGTCTAAGGCTGCTGTAACAAAGTACCTCGGACTGGGTGGCTTAAAGAATAATTAATTCTCTCACAGTTTTGGAGGGTGAAAGTCTGAGATCATGGTGTCAGCAGAGTTGATTTCTCCTGAGGGCTTTCTCATTGGCTTATAGATGGCTGCCTCCTCCTGTGATCATCATGTGGCCATCCCTCTGTGAGGCTCTGTCATATTCTTTTTTTTTTGAGACACAGTCTGACTTTGTCACTTTTGGTTGAGTGCCCTGGTGACATAGCTCACAGCAACTTCAATCGCTTGGGCTCAAGCGATTCTCTCTGTCTCTTATTTTAAAGACAGAGTCACCCTGGTAGAGTGCTGTGACATCATAGCTCACAGCAACCTCAAACTCCTAGGCTTAAGCGATTCTCTTGCCTCAGCCTCACAACTAGCTGGGACTACAGGTGCCTGCCACAATGCCTGGCTATTTTTAGAGACAAGGTCTCACTCTGGCTCCGGCTGGTTTCAAACTGGTGAGCTTAAGCGATCCACCTGCCTTGGCCTGCCAGAGTAATAGGATAACTGGTGTGAGCCACCTCAGTGGCCCCACAATCTTTTCTTGAAAGGATACCACTCAGATTGGATTTGGGCTCACCCTAATGACATTTTACAATTTTTTTTTTTTTTTTGAGACAGAGTGTCACTCTGTTACTCTGGGTGTAGTGTTGTGGCATCATCATAGCTCACGGCAATCTCAAACACTTGGGCTCAAGCGATCCTCTTGCCTCAGCCTCCCAAGTAGCTAGGACTATCAGGCATTCACCACAATGCCTGGCTAGTTTTTTCTGTTTTTAGTAGATACGTGGTCTCTCGCTCTTGCTCAGGCTGGTCTCCAACTTGTGAGCTTAAGCAATCCACCTGCCTTGGCCTCCCAGAGTGCTAGGATTATAGGCATGAGCCACTGTGCCTGGCCAATGACCTTATTTTAACTTAATTGTCTGTTTAAAAACCCTGTTTCCAAATATGGTACAGCCATGTTCTGAGGTGACAGTGGTTAGGGCTTCAACATGTGAATTGGGGGCGGGAGAGACATAATTCATCTCGTAACAACAATCCATTTTACAGGCAAGGAAGCAGACATAAAGAGATTATGTAATTGTTCATGGTCTCACTGGTGGAAAGGGTGAAGCCAAGATTTCAACCTAAATAGCTCCATTCCCCACTCATTCTTTCTTGTACCTGATGGACTCAGCCATGGTAGGTATGTAAGAAGGTCTGTGACCACCCACCTTGCAGAAGAGCAAGGGTGAAATGCAAGGCTGTAGGTCCCTGGCACAGAGGAGAGTGCAGGAGGTAACTCCCTCTCCCTCTCCCCCGAATCAATCCCCATGTGGGGTCACTAGTTCCTGCCCTGCCTGCTCCTGGGGCTTGCACGTTAAAGGGGCCATGAAAGAGCTACCTAAGCTGTAAAGCACTATTCCCATGTAGGAGAAGCTTGGCAACAATGGGTGCTGTGACTTTAGGTCAATATAACCCGTCTGTATCCCTACTTCAACCCTGGTGAGTGGTGGCCAGGAAGTCTTCCACCTAGCAAGTGTCTGCAGAGCCCCAACTTGAGGCATGTGGCAGAACCCACCTCTTTGTGCCTCAGTTTCCCTGTTATGCAATCATTAGTACACCTTGACTGAGTACCTGTTAGTGAGTCACAATGACTTAATGTTTTATCATCTGATAAGGCTCAATATAAGATAAAACAATGGAAAGATAAAATATAATCGTGTAAGGAATCAAGACTATAAAATCTGCATAATTCTTTGTCTCTTTTCAAAGGTTGGGAAGATGTTATAGTCACTGGCTTCAGGGCCTCTATCCAAGCCATTCCTATACTTGCCCTGCTATCTTTGCTAGCCTCTCTTTCAGCCCCCGCCACACACCTTTCCTTGTTTTCTTTTTCTTTTCTTTTCTTTCTTTTTTTTGTGACAGAGTCTGGTAGAGTGCTGTGGTGTCACAGCTCATAGCAACCTCCAACTGTTGGACTTAAGCAATTCTTTTGCTTCAGCCTCCCAAGTACTAGGAATACAGGTGCCTACTTACAAGGCCCGGCTATTTTTTTTTTTTTTTTGCCTTTTTTTAAAAACTGTTTTTTATTAAATCATAACTTTGTACATTGATGCATTTATGGGGTTCAGGGTACTGCTTCAATATACAATGTGAAATGCTTACATTGAACTAAGTAACATATCCATCACAATTATACTCATTTCTTAATAGTTTTGAAATGTACCATT
>CAUYRH010114995.1:0-21538 GCA_963574655.1 Perodicticus potto | reverse complement strand
TCACCCTGGGTAGAGTGCCATGGCATCACAGCTCACGGCAACCTCCAATTCCTGGGCTCAAGCGAGTCTCCTGCCTCTGCCTCCCAAGTAGCTGGGACCACAGGTGCCTGCCACAACGCCCGGCCATTTTTTGGTTGCAGCCGTCATTGTTCTTTGGTGGGCCCGGGCTGGATTCGAACCCACCAGCTCAGGTGTACGTGGCTGGTGCCTTAGCCCGTTGAGCCACAGGTGCTGAGCCAT
Organism: Perodicticus potto; assembly: GCA_963574655.1. NCBI lineage: Eukaryota > Metazoa > Chordata > Mammalia > Primates > Lorisidae > Perodicticus > Perodicticus potto. The sequence continues at coordinate 21,298 of CAUYRH010114995.1, read as the reverse complement.
AATTTATTTTTTTAACACAGAGTCTCACTCTGTCACCCTGTGTAGAACACCGTGGTGTCATCATAGCTCACAGCAACCTCAAACTCTCAGGCTCAGGCTCGGTGCCCGTTGCTCAGTGGTTAGGGTGCTGGCCACATATACCAGGGCTGAGGGTTTTGTTTTTTTTTTTTTTGAGACAGAGCCTCAAGCTGTCACCCTGGATAGAGTGCTGTGGCATCACAGCTCACAGCAACCTCCAATTCCTGGACTCAAGCGAGTCTCCTTGCCTCCACCTCCCAAGTAGCTGGGACTACAGGCGCCCACCACAACGCCCGGCCATTTTTTGGTTGCAGCCGTCATTGTTGTTTGGTGGGCTCGGGCTGGATTCGAACCTGCCAGCTCAGGTGTACATGGCTGGCGCCTTAGCCCACTGAGCCACAGGCGCCGAGCCAGGGCTGAGGGTTTTGAACCCGGCCCAAGTCTGCTAAAAACAACAATGACAACTACAACAAAAAAAAGCCAGACGTTGTGGTGGGCACATGTAGTCCAGCTACTTGGGAGGCTGAGGCAAGAGAATCGCTTAAGCCCAGGAATTTGAGGTTGCTATGAGCTATGATATCACAGCACTGTACCAAGGGCGACACAGTGAGACTCTGTCTCAAACAAACGAACAAAACAAAAAACCCAAACAAACAAACAAACAAAAAGACAACCTCTCAGCCTCAAGAGATCCTCTTATTTTTTTTTTGAGACAGAGTCTTACTATATCGTCCTCGGGAGATTGCATGGCGTTACAGCTCACAGCAATCTCAAACTCTTGGGCTTAAGCTATTCTCTTGCCTCAGTCTCCCAAGTAGCTGGGACTACAGGCGCCTGCCACAACACCTATAACACCCAGCTATTTTTTTATTGTAGCTGTCATTGTTGTTTCACTGGCCCAGGCCTGGTTCAAATCCACCATAACCACTGTGCTACTGGCACCGAGCCAAGAGATCCTCTTGCCTCAGATTTTTTTTTTTTGAGACAGTCTCACTTCGTCACCCTTGGTAGAATGCCATGATATTATCACAGCTCACAGCAAACTCAAATTCCCAGGCTTAAGTGATTCTCTTGCCTCAGCCTCCCAAGTAGCTAGGAGTATAAGCACCTGCTATAACGCCCAGCTATTTTTAGAGAGGAGGTCTAGCTCTGGCTCAGGCTGGTCTTGAACCTGTAAGCTTAGGCAATCCACTCACCTTGGCCTCCCAAGTGCTGGGATTACAGGCATGAGCCAAAGCACCTGGCCCAGTTTTTGTATATTTTTTTTTGTGGAAACAGGGTCTCACTTTTGCTCAATTCCTGAGCTCAAGCAATCTACCCGCCTCAGCCCCCCAGAGTGCTAGGATTACAGTTGTGAGTCTTTGTGCCTGGCTGCTGTTGACTTATTTAAAACAAACAAACAAAAAAATAAGACTACTTCTTTTGTAAAGTACTGCCCTCTCCCTGGAAGGTACCTGCCAGTGGTGAATCCTCCTGCTTGCTGCTGTTCTTCTCCTCCTTCTCCGCGGCCTGCTGCTGGGCGGCCAGGGCAGTGAGCTGGGCTGACTGCTTAATCAGGGAGACACGGTAAAAGTAGTTCCTCCAAAACACTTCCTCCTTCACCCTTTTAAAGACAAGACAATAACACATTTAGAAAGTACACAGACAAGTGCATGCAGGGGTTATGTGCTGCAGAAGGAACTGGAATACGATTCTTTTTAGTTTTTTCTTGATTTTTTTTTTTTTTTTGAGAGTCTTACTATGTCACCCTTGGTAGAGTGCCGTGACATCACAGCTCACAGCAACCTCAAACTCTTGGGTTTCAGGGACGCTCTTGCCTCAGCCTCCCAAATCGCTGGGAATATAGTAGCCTGCCACAGCACTTGGCGACTTTTTTGTTGTAGGTTGTTGTTCGAACCTGCCCGCCCTGGTGTATGTGGCCAGCGCCCTAACCACTGAGCTATGGGCACCGAGCCTCTTTTTATTTCTTTTCTTGGAGATGACATCTCACTATGTCATCCATGTTGGGGTGTAGTGGCTATTCAGGGGCGCAATTACAGCTCACTGCAGCCTTGAACTCCTAGTCTCTAATGATGTTCCTGCCTCAGCCTTCTGAGTAGTTGAGACTACAGCTGTGCTGGAATAGATGATTTGTACGAGCACGTTCAAACCCTAGTGAGCCGGGTGCTGTGGTAGGCGCCGTAGTCCCAGCTACTTGGCAGGCTGAGGCAAGAGAATTGCTTAAGCCCAGGAGTTGAAGGTTGCAGTGAGCTGTGATGCCACAGCACTCTATGGAGGGTGACACAGTGAGACTGTGTCTCAAAAAAAAAAACCCCAAAACAAAAAAAAAGCTAGTGAGGTTCAAAGGACATTCACATTGGCTTTACAGAATGACTTTTTTCCCTTTTGGGCAAATACCGAGTAGTGGGATTTCTAGATCAAATGGTAGATATCCTTTTAGTTCCCTGAGGTATCTCCATACAACTTTCCAGAGAGGGTGCACCAGTTTGCAGTCCCACCAACCATATTTATTTATTTATTTTCTGAGGCGGAGTCTCACTCTGTTGCACCCAGTAGAGTACCGTGGTGAAAGAGCTCATAGGAAACTCTACCTCTTGGGCTCAAGTGGTTCTCTTGCCTCAGCCTCCTGATTAGCTGGGACTACAGGTGCTTGCCACAACACCCAGGTATTTTTAGACGGGGTCTCGCTGTAGCTCAGGCTTGTCTCAACCTTGTGGGCTCAAGCAATCCACCCACCTCAGCCTCCCAGAGTGCTGGGATAACAGGCATGAGCCACCATGCCTGGCCCTTCCATTGGCTTTAGAACTAAAAGCTTACAACAGGATAAATAGCATAGCCGCAAATGAAAAGTTACGGAACCCCAATGAAACCTCACCATTTCTCGGTGTCTTAATGACACCAACACTGCCTTCAGCAGACAAAAATAGGGTATGGTTGTGAAAGCAGCATCAGCAACCTGGGAGACAAGCAGTAGACCCTGGACTCCAACAATTATCTGCTGTTTCCCAGAGGATTAAGTGCTTTCCAGCAGTGAGAAGAAAGCATTGTTTGGGCGGCGCCTGTGGCTCAGTGGGTAGGGCGCCGGCCCGACATACTACGGGTGGTAGGTTCAAACCCAGCCCTGGCCAAGCTGCAACAACCAAAAAAAATAGCCGGGTATTGTGGCAGGCACCTGTAGTCCCAGCTACTTGGGAGGCTGAGGCAAGAGAATTGCCTAAGTTCAAGAGCTGGAGGTTGCTGTGAGCTGTGATACCATTGCACTCTACTGAGGGTGACAAAGTGAGACTCTGTCTCTCTAAAAAAAAAAAAAAAGAAAGAAAGAAAGAAAGCATTGTGGGTGTTGTTCCTTATGAAATGCTTGGCAGCTTGTTAGTAAGCAGCAACCAGTAAGAGTGAGCAATAAGGTGGGAGATGGCTGATAAAAGAGACTGAAGTGCAATTCAACCTGAGAACTCTAAGGGGCTCTCAAATTTGGCTATGTATTATTAGAATCACCTGGTGTGGGCACCCAAGTGGGATAAGCTAAGTGTCCACACAGGAGGGTGGCATGGAATGGACAAGGAGAACCAAGCAGAGGGGTGAATGATGGCAAAAACAGGAGACTGGTTACACACAGGGGCATTCATTGATGGAGTGGCTTTTCTTTTTGTAGAGACAGAGTCTCACTTTATCGCCCTCGGTAGAGTGCCGTGGTGTCACACAGCTCACAGCAACCTCCAACTCCTGGGCTTAGGCAATTCTCTTGCTTCAGCCTCCCGAGTAGCTGGGACTACAGGCGCCTGCCACAATGCCTGGCTATTTTTCTGCTTTGCAGTTCGGCCGAGGCCGGGTTTGAATCCATCACCTTCGGTATATGGGGCCAGCGCCCTTCTCGATGAGCCAAAGACGCCACCCGATGGAGTGTTTTTTTTGTTTTTTTTTTGAGACAGAGCCTCAAGCTGTCACCCTGGATAGAGTGCCATGGCAACACAGCTCATAGCAATCCCCAATTCCTGGGCTCAAGCGAGTCTCTTGCCTCCGCCTCCCAAGTAGCTAGGACTACAGGTGCCCACCACAACGCCCGGACATCTTTTGGTTGCAGCCCTCAGTGTTGGTCGGTGGGTCCGGGCTGGATTGGAACCCACCAGCTCAGGTGTATGTGACTGGTGCCTTAGCCCGTTGAGCCACAGGCGCCCAGCCTGTTTTTTTTTTTTTTTTTTTTCCTGGCAGTATCTCATTCTGTCGCCTTGGGTAGCCATGGCATCATCATAACTCACAGCAACATCAGTCTCTTCAGCTCAGCCTCCCAAATAGCTGGGACCACAAGTGCCCACCACTAAGCCTGGCTAGTTTTTTCTATTTTTAGTAGAAATGGAATCTCACTCTTGCTCAGACTGGTCTCCAACTCCTGAGCTATGCAATCAACTGCCTCAGCCTCTCAGAGTGCTAGGATTACAGGTGTGAGCCACCATACCCAGCGATGGAGTAAGTAAAAATATTAAGGATAGTGGAAACTAGCTTTCTCACCATCACAGAAGAGAGTTACAAATATAGGGGAAAAAATAAGACTGAGCCCTGTCTTGTGGTGGCCCTGTGATGACATGGTTTTCATACCATACAAACACACACACACACTCATTTTAACAATGACACCTACCAAAAGGTATTTAGAGGTCAATCACCTAGATGGTGAGGGGGTACAGAGACTTAAGACACCTGGGGGAATTAAGAACTGGGCCTGTTTACCCTAGTGAGTTTCAGAGTTTTAAACTATAACATCAGAGCCATACAAAAGTAAAATCAGCCTTCCCATGAGTTAGTGAGCTTCCTAAATATCTTCAAAATCACACTGAACTAAGTTCTGTGCAATGTCCAAAATAAAACTCAGATATACTGGATATTGATCATGGATCATGGGCAATGTCTATTCTCTTGATTAATAAAAATATTTGGTGCTTTCTATTCCAGAGTCTCTCCCTCTTGATAAGAGGAAGGAGTCATAGAGGCATAGGGTAGAAATATTTTGTGTCATCTTCTGGGGAGGAGTTTCAGTACAGATGACTTACTAAAGGTTCTGAAAAGTCCTCTGATAAAGAAATCTATTGTGGGCGGTGCCTGTGGCTCAGTGAATAGGGCGCCGGCCCCATATACCGAGGGTGGTGGATTCAAACCCAGCCCCGGCCAAACTGCAACAAAAGAATAGCCGGGCATTGTGGCGGGCGCCTATAGTCCCAGTTACTGGAGAGGCTGAGACAAGAGAATCACCTAAGCCCAGGAGCTGGAGGTTGCTGTGAGCTGTGAAACCATATCACTCTACCGAGGGTGGTGACAAAGACTCCGTCTTAAAAAAAAAAAAAAGAAATATATTGAATATAGTAACTATTATAAGTTTATCTATTTATGCTTTCATGGACTATTTTAAGGCATCAGTATCCTGTAGACATCGTCTAGGAAACATTGGGCAAATCTCACAGCCTGAGGAGGGAAGTGACTTGCGATTTCTCTATTGTTAGAATGAGGGCCTGAGAAGGGGCGTGTGATGCATCCCATCTTGGTCATCAGGCTGTCATAGGGAAGTGCTAAAATATTAATATGCATTTTGAAATACAGAGAAGTTCTGTTTTGCTTTCTAAATTATTCTCAGTTAGGCTGGATGCAATGGCTCATGCCTATAATCCTAGCACTCTGGGAGGCTGAGAGGGTGGATTGTCCAAGCTTATGAGTTCGAGATCAGCGGGAGGCAGAGCAAGACCTTGTCTCTAAAAATAGTTAGACGTGGGCAGCACCTGTGGCTCAGTGAGTAGGGCGCCGGCCCCATATACCAAGGGTGGTGGGTTCAAACCCTGACCCGGCCAAAGTGAAACAAAAAAGTAACTGGGCATTGTCACGGGTGTCTATAGTCCCGCTACTCGGGAGGCTGAGGCAAGAGAATCACGTGAACCCAAGAGCTAGAGGTTGCTGTGAGCTGTGATGCCACAGCACTCTACCAAGGGTGACAAACTGAGACTCTGTCTCTTAAAAAAAAAATAGCTAGACATTGTGGCAGGTGCTAGTCACAGCTACTTTGGAGGCTGAAGTAAGAGAATCGCTTGAGCCCAAGAGTTTGAGGTTGCTATGAGCTGTGATGGCATAGCACTCTACTGAGGGTAACAAAATAAGACTCTTTCTCCAAAAAAATAAAAAAGTATTCCCGGTTAATAATGGCTTCTGTTTATTTATTTATTTATTTATTTTTTGTAGAGACAGAGTCTCACTTTATTGCCCTTGATAGAGTGCCATGGTGTCACACAGCTCACAGCAACCTCCAATTCCTAGGCTTAGGCGATTCTCTTGCCTAAGCCTCCTGAGTAGCTGGGACTACAGGCGCCTGCCACAACGCCCAGCTATTTTTCTGTTTTGCAGTTCAGCCGAGGCTGGGTTTGAACCTGCCACCTTCGGTATATGGGGATGACGCCCTACTCAATGAGCCACAGGCGCCACCCCTGTTTATTTATTTTTTTGAGACAGAGTCTCACTATGTCGCCCTGGGTAGAGTGCTGGGGCTTCACAGCTCACAGCAACTTCAAACTCTTGGGCTTAAGTGATTCTCCTGCTTCAGCCTCTCAAGTAGCTGGGACTACAGGCAGCTGCCACAGTGGCCCGGCTATTTTTTTGGTTATAGTTGTCATTATTGTTTGGCAGGCCAGGGCTGGATTCGAACCTGCCACCTCCAATGTATGTAGATGGTGCTCAGGCAGCTGAGCTACAAGCGTCGAGCCTTCTGTTTATTGTTCTTTTCTTTTTGAGACAGAGTTTCACTGTGTTGCTCTTGGTAGAGTGCCATGGCATAACAGCTCACAGCAACCTCAAACTCTTGGGCTCAAGTGATTTTCTTGCCTGAACCTGCCTAGCTGCTGGGCTACAGGCACCTGCCACAATGCTATTTTTTTGTTTGTTTAGCAGACTCGGGCAGGGTTCAAAACCACCAGCCCCAATGCATTGGCTGGTGCCCTAACTGCTGAGCAACAGGGCCAAGCCACAGCTTCTGTTAGAAAAGGTATCTCAAAGGATCAAAGTTGCACTTAAGGGTGGCGCCCATAGCTCAGGGGGTAGGGTGTTGGCCACATAAACCCAGGCTGGCAGTTCGAACCCAGCCTGGGCCAGCCAAAGAGCAAGCAAGGACAACTCCAACAAAAAAAAGTAGCTGGACGGGGCGGCGCCTGTGGCTCATCAAGTAGGGTGCCGGCCCCATATGCCGAAGGTGGCGGGTTCAAACCCAGCCTCCGCCGAACTGCAAAACAGAAAAATAGCCAGGCGTTGTGGCAGGCACCTGTAGTCCCAGCTACTCGGGAGGCTGAGGCAAGAGAATCGCCTAAGCCCAGGAGTTGGAGGTTGCTGTGAGCTGTGTGACGCCACTGCACTCTACCCAGGGAGATAAAGTGAGACTCTGTCTCTACAAAATAATAATAATAATAATGATAATAAATCATTAAAATTAAAAAAAAAAAAAAAGTAGCTGGATGCGGCACCTGTGGCTCATCAAGTAGGGCGCCGGCCCCATATACCGAAGGTGGTGGGTTCAAACCCGGCCTCGGCAGAACTGCAAAAATGGAAAAATATCCAGGCATTGTGGCGGGCACCTGTAGTCCCAGCTACTCAAGAGGCTGAGGCAAGAGAATAGCCTAAGCCCAGGAGTTGGAGGTTGCTGTGAGCTGTGTGACGCCACGGCACTCTACTGAGGGCAATAAAGTGAGACTCTGTCTCTATAAAAAAAAAAGAAAAAAGAAAAGAACTAGCCGGGTGCCATGGGGTGTCTTTAGTCCCAGGTACTTGGGAAGCTGAGGCAAGAGAATGGCTTAAGCTCTAGAGTGAGGTTGCTGTGAGCTGTGACTCCAAGGGCAACATAATAAGACTCTGTGTCAAAAAAAAGAACTTGCACTTAAGTGTAGAAGCCCCCAATATGTGTGATGGCTCATTGCTGTTTTCTTATGGAAAATTTTCTTTTTTAAAATTAAATTAAATTAATTTTTTTTTTTTTTTTTTTTTGCAGTTTTTGGCCAGGGCTGGGTTTGAACCCACCACCTCCGGCATATGGGGCCGGTGCCCTACTCCTTTGAGCCACAGGTGCCACCCTAAATTAATTTTTTTATTTTTGTTTAGCAGGCCCAGGCCGGGTTTGAACTCACCAACCTTGGTGTATGTGGCCAGCGCCCTAACCACTGAGCTACAGGTGACGAGCCTCAATTTTTTTGTTTTTATGTAGAGACGAGTCTCACTTTATCGCCCTCCATAGAGTGCTGTGGCATCACATAGCTCACAGCAACCTCCAACTCCTGGGCTTTGGTGATTCTCTTGCCTCAGCCTCTGGAATAGCTGGGACTACAGGCGCCTGCCACAACGCCTGGCTATTTTTTTGTTTTGTAGCTCGGCCGAGGCCGGGTTTGAACCTGCCACCTTTGGTATATGGGGTCGGCACCCTACTCGATGAGCCATAGGCACCGCCCCGAGCCTTAATTTTTTTTGAGACAGATTCTTACTTTGTCACCCTGGGTAAAGTGCCATGGCATCATAGCTAACAGCAACTTTAAGCTCTTGGGCTCAAACAATGCTTTTGCTTCAGCCTCCCAAGTCGCCAGGACTACAGGTACCCGCTACAATGCCCAGTTAAATCTTTTTTCCCCATTTTTAGTAGAGATGGGGTCTCGCTCTTGCTCAGGCTGGTCTCGAACTCCTGAGCGGAAATGATCCACCCACCTCAGCCTCCCAGAGTGCTAGAATTACAGGTGTGAGCCACCAAGCCCAGCTATTATGACAGATTTTCAACCAAAGAGGAAAGACTAGAACCATGTACCCCATGCACCACTGACCTACGTACAATGATTAGCAGCATTTTGGCAGCTGCACACATGCTTTCCTTTACATGGTAGGTGGAATATTTTTAGGCAAGTGCCTATTCTTTCACTCATAAACACTTCCCTAAACAATTCTAACATATAAGTGTTCATAAAAAATAATAATGATAGGGTAGCGCCCATAGCTCAGTGGGTAGGGTGCCAGCCACATACACTGGGGCTGGCGGTTTTTTTTTTTTTTTGCCAAGGCTAGGTTTGAACCCACCACCTCCGGCATATGGGCCGGCACCCTACTCCTTTGAGCCACAGGTGCCGCCCAGGCTGGCGGGTTTTAAACCACCGGCCTGGGCCAGCAAACCAATAATCACAACTGCAACAACAAAAAAAATAGCTGGGCGTTGTGGAGGGCGCCTGTTGTCCCAGCTACTTTGGAGGCTAAAGCAAGAGAATTACTTGAGCCCATGAGTTTGAAGTTGCTGTGAGCTGTGACGCCATGGCACTCTACCAGGGTCGACATAGTGAGACTCTTGTCTCAAAAAAAGAAAAAAAATTATAATTTCTAAGTCACTTTCAACCAATTGAACAGTGGGAAACTGGAATTATACTGAAGTACTTGATGGGTAAGCTTACTTAGCTTTTGAAATCAGAAACATCAACTGTAGCAAGATCCCATCTATTAAAAATAGAAAAATAAACTGAGGCAAGAGGATCACTTAAGCCCAAGAACTTGAGGTTGCTGTGAGCTATAATGCCATGGCCCTCTAAACAGGGCACCAGAGTGAGACTCTTGTCTCAAAAAAAAACAACAAAACACTAATTTCCAACTACCAATTTCCTGAAGCTTAAAAAAAAATGAAAATTATTGTCAACAGTAATAGGGGGTTCAGAATTGTCAAAAACCAAAACTGTGGACAGCTAAATGCCTTCAATGAGTCACAGGCCCCAGCAAGTCACAGTCTGTTGACCTGTCACAGCAAGGAGCCCAGAGCAAATTAGATGATCTTCAAGTTTATGGAGGCTACAAGTGTGAAGCCCACTTGTCCACCCCCCAGAGCTTTGGTACTCTTCCCTCAGTTACTCAGAATAGGCACAACCTCCAGTCTGAAATGAAAGAGTTTCAACTTACACACACATACACATTAAGTGTTATACATATAAACTGTTCAAATGTCAATCTCTAGGGTTTTGCAATCACATGTAGTAAAAAATAGATTAGATGGAGCATTTTTTCTATCTTTGACTAAAAATAGCTATTTTACATATAGTCTAAAGATGAAATTTATAATGATATTTTTAGCCATGAAACACACTTTTCTGTTAGGAGAGTGGGAGAGGGCTGTATACATTCACCACCAAGATGTTAATAATTATGGAGAGAAGAGTTTCAGAACAAAGAAAAAAAAATACATTGAAAAAAAGATTCCACATAACTACATTTTCTGAGTCTGAAAGAACACTTCCAAAGTGTGGTTGGTCCAAAGTAGTCTTCCAAAGTAGCGCTGCTGTGTGAACAAAAAGCTAGTAAATATTTGTTAAGACCTCTATGTGGCCAGCTAAACACAGTGAAAAGAACATACCGTCAGCTGTGCTTCCTCTGAAAATGCCACAAAAATAACAGAAATTATATCAGTAAAACCACAAGGACAAAGAGAATGGGAGAAGACAGTAGAAGCTAAAAGGTCCATGGGCAAAAAGCAATCTATTTTTTTTTTTTTTTTTTGCAGTTGTGGCCGGGGCCAGGCTTAAACCCATCACCCTTGGTATATGGGGCCAGTGCCCTACTCCTTGAGCCATAGGCGCTGCCCAGCAATCTACTTTGTTGACCAGAGAAAGCTGTGCTGAGCTGCCTTGGGGATGGGGAGGAGACAAGAAGCAAGCCTGGGTAGAAGCCCTGAGAGCCTCCTGCCCCCGGACTCCCCCCCAGCACTTCCCACATGGGGAGGGGAAGCTGAGCTACTATGACCTGTGAGCCTGCTGTGACTAAGCGAGCACAACTGAGACTTGGGACAACTTGACCGTTCTGAAGTCATGGGGCCCAGGCTCTTCTCATTGCCCTGTCTACAGCCAGGCAGGAGGCTGAGGAGTCGTGGTGAGGGTGGGAAGAGCTACTCACCCACAGCTACCAAGCCTCCCTAGTCCAACAGGCCTGTCCAAACATATAGCCACACACCCTTTCAGTACACACAAGGACAGGTAAGGACAGCCCACCACATGCCAGGCAGGGTCCCAAACAAATATGAAGGTTCCAAGGAAATGGCACAGAAAAAAGACTCTTTCAAGAAAACTGTGCCACAAGAAAGGGAACATTTACAAAATAAGAAAGAACAAGGACTCAAATACATGACACATTCAATACAGGACCAGAAAAGGCAAGGAAGAGCCAGGGACACAAAGCGTGGGGGGGAAAGGTGTTACAGGATACACTGTGTTTGCTCTGGAGGTTTGGACAAACAGAGCCCTGAAGAGCCTTTGGTGGCGGAAAACCTCAGGCGAGAGAAGAACATACAGCTGGAGAGCAGAGCTTGCAAGGAAAAGCTGCTGGCTTGGAAAAACTGTCCTGATGTGCTCTGAAGACCTGAATTTGATTTGGGTAGACCGGGCATATTGTTTGTGGTTTCTGTAGAAAGATGCATTCTACCTTTTAGCTAGGACAAAAGAGCACATCTCGGGGGAGGTGCCCGTGGCTCATCGAATAGGGCGCCAGCCCCATTACCGAAGGTGGCGGGTTCAAACCCGGCCTCGGCTGAACTGCAGAAACAGAAAAATAGCCGGGCGTTGTGGTGGGCGCCTGTAGTCACAGCTACTCGGGAGGCTGAGGCAAGAGAATCGCCTAATCCCAGGAGTTAGAGGTTGCTATGAGCTGTGTGACGCCACGGTACTCCACCGAGGGTGATAAAGTAAGACTCTGTCTCTACCAAAAAAAAAAAAAAAAAAGAGCACATCTCATCTCCACCCATTTTCTGCAGAGCCTGCCCTCAGTTTGGATTCTAAAGTGTCCTGCGGGTGAGGGCTGCTGAAGGGTGACAAGGGCCACTTTCATGAACAGTCTGAGCTCATTATTCTTCTCTTGTGCCGAACACATGACCAAGGCCATTGGAGAATGGAAAGGGACGCTGGGTGTGCGGTACTACTCCACTGGAGAACATGCTACTTACAGCTTAGGAACCAGGGCGAATCTCATCTTGCTCAGTAGCTCGTCCTCTTGGAGCATGACTAGGGCAACGGGGTATATCTGATCAAAGTCGAAATTAAACTGCACTCCAGCCGGAGGGTCACGAAGGAAATTCCTCTTATCCTTTGATGAAAAAGAAAAAAAAAAACCATGGGTAACACCACAAAGTACAATTAATACATAACACTGTTATCAGGGGAAGAGACAAGCTCTGAATTCTTTCTAAAGCCTTTGGCTACGAAGTCCACTGAGCTATTGTCAATCCGCTCACTTATGAGAGAGGAGGGAATAACTGATCCTTTCATGTATTTTCCTTTTTGCTTTTTAGACAGAGTCTCACTATGTCACCTTCAGTAGGGTGCTGTAGTATCACAGTTCACAGCAACCTCAAACTCTTGGGCTTCAGCGATTCTCCTGCCTCAGCCTCCCAAGTAGCTGGGACTACAGGTGCCTGCCACAACGCCCAGTTATTTTTTATTGCAGTTGTCATTGTTTTAGCTGGCATAGGCTGGATTCAAACCCGCCAGCCTTGGTGTATGTGGCTGGCATCGTAACCACTGTGCTATGGGCACCAAGCCATTTCATGTATTTTCTAACACTCTCAACCAGAGAGAGCCTCTTAGGAGGAGACAAAATTCAACCAGGCGGTAAGTTTAAATCACAAAGTTTGAAATATTATGAACACACATTTGTTTTAGTAGGCACCTTTAGGTATGTAAAAACTAGTGTGAATCCTTTAAAACACATTCTAACCCAAAGTTGAAGAGTTAGTTAGCTATGTGGTCACATGAGAAAAGTAAAATCCACAACCCAATTCATTTCACAGCTGTGCACAGACCCTGCCTTTGTCCCAGGCACCTTTTTTTTTGTAGAGACAGAGTCTCACTTTATCGCCCACGGTAGAGTGCTGTGGCGTCACACAGCTCACAGCAACCTCCAACTCCTGGGCTTAGGCAATTCTCTTGCCACAGCCTCCCGAGTAGCTGGGATCACAGGCGCCCGCCACAAGGCCCGACTATTTTTTTGTTGCAGTTTGACCGGGGTGGGGTTCAAACCCGCCACCCTTGGTATATGGGGCCGGCGCCCTACCCACTGAGCCACAGGCACCGCCCCAGGCACCTCTTTTACATACACTTCTTGCTACAAAGCAGGTAGGCCCAGGCTCCACTGCCTTAGTCCTTGTACCCACGGCCTAGGAATGGAATGGTGATAAGAAAGATACAACTATTCTCAGAGTGCACCCAGGCTGGGAAAATCTTGTTTCACTCTGCAAACCTCTCACCCAACACCCTGGGCCACATGCTGAGGACCCTGTGAAATGAGCGCTTTTATCCTTACTTTACAGATGAGGCAATAAGGTTAGGAAAGCAAAACTGGCTTGCCCAAGGTCAGGTACGTGCTCTAGGGAGTGGCAGAGCCAGGACTCCAAGTGTTTCCCTCCCAGGTCCAGCTCTTCTCTCCATCAGCAGAGCTGCGAACTCAAGGGGCTGCTTCATATCACACAGGCTCTGACCATTTTAATCAAGGACCATCACTTGACTGTGTAAGATGAACACTGCCACAGGGTGTGACAACACTGCAGGTCAGTAGGAGAGTACCATACCACCACCTTGGGATTACACAGTGCTTCTGACTTGCTCATGCATCCCTCTCAGTTGAACCCCCTGCAGACTTGGTACCTCTCACAAGTTTCTGATGCAGAAGGCATGGTGTGAGGGCGCCTGCAGTGGGGAGAGGAAGGAAGGAAAATACTGCTTCCCTCAATGCTTCCTTGACCTGCCTTAAATCAATCTTTTATTTTTAATTTATTTAATTTTAATTTTTTGAGAGAGTCTTACTCTATTGTCCTGGGTTGAGTGCCATGGCGTCATCATAGCTTGCAGCAATCTCAAACTCTTAGGCTTGAGTGATCCTCCTACCTCAGCCTCCTGAATAACTGGTATTACAGGCACCTGCCACAGTGCATGGTTAATTTTTCTTTTTTTTTTTTTTTGTAGAGACAGAGTCTCACTTTATCGCCCTCGATAGAGTGCCGTGGCACCACACAGCTCACAGCAACCTCCAGTTCCTGGGCTCAGGCGATTCTCTTGCCTCAGCCTCCAGAGTAGCTGGGACTACAGGCACCTGCCACAACGCCCAGCAATTTTTCTGTTTTGCAGTTCGGCTGAAGCCAGGTTTGAACCCGCCACCTTTAGTATATATGGCGCCAGCGCCCTACTCGATGAGCCACAGGCACCGCCCTAATTTTTCTATTTTTAGTAGAGATGGGGTCTTGCTCTTGCTTAGCTGAGCTTGAACTCCTGAGCTCAAGCAATTCATTAAATCAATCTTTTCAACACATACTAAAAATAATTTTAAGTGAGTTCTTGTTCATGCTATCAATTTGGAGGTTAGGATACCTGTAAGGGTCACAGAATCCAAAATCCGTTATATAATTAACACACTGACAACAAAACATGTCACACATTTGGCCATTAGAGAATATTAAAAATTAGAGGCTTGGCACCCGTAGCTCAGTGAGTAAGGTGCCGGCCACATGCACTAGGGCTGGCGGGTTCGAGCCCGGCCCAGGCTTGCTAAACAACAATGACAACTGCAACCAAAAAATTGCCCGGCATTGTGGTAGGCAACTGTAGTCCCAGCTACATGGGAAGCTGAGGCAAGAGAATCTCTTAAGCCCAAGAGTTTGAGGTTGCTGTGAGCTGTGATACCATAGCACTCTACCTAGGGCGACAGCTTGAGACTTTGCCTCAAACAAACAAACAAAAAATAAAAAAGATTACTTTGGCCAGAAGATGGGGTGTCAGGCTGAAAGGATGGTGAGAGAAGGCCTGTAGGAGGAGGTGGCATCTGTGCTGAGATCTTGTGGAATGGTGTAGGGAGGGGGGTGCCAGAAGAGAAGAGAGCAAACACGAAAGCCCTATGGCAGGGCAAAGCTGGGCACTAGAAAGCAACAGTTGGGGCTGGAGTGCTAAGAGTTAAGGGGCAGAGGCATAGGGAGGAGGTGGGCAGAAATAAGGGCCTAAAATACCAGTGTAGGGGGTTTAGTGAGGGATGACAAAGCAATGGAGTGCCTATGCAAGAGAGTGATATGAAGTAACTTACACTATGAATGGGCTCCTCTGGCTGCTGAGGCAAGACTGCAGTCAATGAAAGGGACAAGGATGTGATGGTGATCAGGATACCTTAGGCAGGAGATGAAGGGACCAGGGTCAAGGTGGTGGCAGCAGAGAAACAGACTAGAGCTACATTCTGAACACAGCACGGAAGGGACAGGTCAAGGCCCTGAAAGTGGGGGAGAAGTACAACTCAAAAAGGACTCCTAGGTGTTATTCAGAGATGGACAAGAGGAGGACAGGAACAGGTTGTGGGACAATAGGATCTGTAGGGACTTAAAAGGAGAATATGTGATTTTTTTCCCTCAACACCAACTCTTATTATTCCTACTTTCTTCTCAGGATAAGCAGACGTGTGCCCTCAGTGTCAAGTTTGGCTATAATGTAGTAAACAAAATACATAACATGGATGCTTAGTTTTTTTTTTTTTTTGTAGAGACAGAGTCTCATTTTATTGCCTTCAGCAGAGTGCCATGGCGTCACATAGCTCACAGCAACCTCCAACTCCTGCGCTTTGGAGATTCTCCTGCCTCAGCCTCCCGAGTAGCTGGGACTATAGGGGCCCCCCACAACGCCCGGCTGTTTTTTTGTTGCAGTTCGGCCGGGGCTGGGCTTGAACCTGCCACCCTCGGTACATGGGGCCAGCACCCTATTCACTGAGCCACAGGTGCTACACGATGCTTACTCTTTTAAAGAGTTTGCTAAATGGAATGAAAAAAAGCCTTACAATTCTCTGGGGTATGGCAATTGAAGGGAGTTCAGTTCTACATCTGTTTTATATACTCAGGTCCCATTTGTAATTTTGGCTAGTTAAAAAAAAAAAAAAGTGAGTTAAAAAAAAAAGCTAGGGGTGGCACCTGTGGCCCATCGAGTAGGGCGCCTGCCCCATATACTGAAGGTGGCGGGTTCAAATCGACCTCGGCTGAACCGCAAACCAGAAAAATAGCCGGAGGTTGCGGCGGGCGCCTTTAGTCCCAGCTACTTGGGAGGCTGAGGCAAGAGAATCGCCTAAGCCCAGGAGTTGGAGGTTGCTGTGAGCTGTGTGACGCCACGGCACTTTACCAAGGGGCGATAAAGTGAGACTCTATCTCTACAAAAAACAACAACAACAACAACAACAACAACAACAAAAGCTAGATAGCCAGGCATTGTGGCAGGTGCCTGTAGTCCCAGCTACCAGGGAGGCTGAGGCAAGAGAATGGCGTAAGCCCGAGAGTTTGAGGTTGCTATGAGCTATGACTCCACAGCACTCTACCGAGGGCAACATAATGAGACTCTGTCTCAAAAAAGAAAAAAAAAAAAACCTTGAAAACCACTGATAATACTAAAAAGATCTATTCATGGAGTCACATGCTACAGGGTGTATCTGCTGAGGGAGGGAGCCACAACCAAGATGTGCTGGGTACTGAAGATTAAGAGATGAAGACCAGTTGGACTTTGCTGTCTGAGAGTTCATGGCCAAATGGAGAACACAGATGAGAAGTGAGTGTGACATTTGAGAGTCTCAGTCACCTGTCCAATGGGGATAAAAGCCCCTACTGACTTTGCAGACATACTGTGAGGTTCAGAAGACACTATAAGAAAGGGATTTCTGGGCTGTGTCTGTGGCTCAAGGAGTAGGGCGCTGGCCCCATATGCTGGAGGTCGGGGGTTCAAACCTAGCCCTGGCCAACAACTGCAAAAAAAAAAAAAGAAAGGGATTTCGAAACTGTCACATGCTACACAATTGTCAGCTGGTATTGCTACATTCACTCTGAAGTCTTGAGATAAATTTTTGTAGGCCAGCATATGGTACTTCATTGCTACCAATTTCAGTTTCCAACAAATACATATAAAGACAAAATACAGAATAATTTCATTCACAAGAATTAGAATACTGCCTAAAAACTTCATATAACAGGGTCGGCACCTGTGGCTCAATGGGCTAAGGCACCAGCCATGTGCTCCTGTGCACCCAGGCGGGTTCGAATCCAGCCTGGGCCCGCCAAACAACAATGACAGCAACAATGATGGCTGCAACCAAAAAATGGCCGGGCGTTGTGGTGAGCGCCTGTATCCTAGCTACTTGGGAGGCGGAGGCGGGAGACTCGCTTGAGCCCAGGAATTGGAGTTTGCTGTGAGCTGTGACGCCAAAGCACTCTATCCAGGGTGACAGCTTGAGGCTCTGTCTCAAAAAAAAACTTCATATAACAGCATAGTTCAAAAGGTTATCTTGGGTGTCACCTGTGGCTCAAAGGAGTAGGGCACTGGCCCCACATGCCAGACATGATGGGTTCAAACGCAGCCCCGGCCAAAAATTGCAAAAAAAAAAAGGTTATCTTAAATAAAACAATCATTTTATGGCTGAAAACATTATTTCACATAATAAGCTATATACACTTTTACATTATGAAAAAAGAACTTAAGGATAGTGCGGTGCCAGTGGCTCATCGAGTAGGGCGCCTGTCCCTAATACCGAAGATGGTAGGTTCAAACCCAGCCTCAGCCGAACTGCAAAACAGAAAAATAGCCGGGTGTTGTGGTGGGCACCTGTAGCCCCAGCTACTCAGGAGGCTGAAGCAAGAGAATCGCCTAAGCCCAGGAGTTGGAGGTTGCTGTGAGCTGTGTGATGCCACGGCATTCTACCAAGGGCAATAAAGTGAGACTCTGTCTCTACAAAAAAAAAAAAGGAAACAACTTAAGGATAAGTGAATTAAAAGTTAAGTAAAAAAAATAGTGAAAGTTGATGTGTATGCTCCTAACAATTCAAAATATTTAAAAAACTATATATTGGTTCGGCACCTGTCGCTCAATGGGCTAAGGCACCAGCCACATACACCTGAGTTGGCGGTTTCAAATCCAGCCTGAGCCCGCCAAACAACAATGACAGCTGCAACCAAAAAATGGCCAGGCATTGTGGCAGGCCCCTGTAGTCCCAGCTACTTGGGAGACAGAGGAAGAAGACTCGCTTGAGCCCAAGAATTGGAGGTGGCTGTGAGCTATGATGCCAAAGCACTCTATCCAGGGTGACAGCTTGAGGCTCTGTCTCAAAAAAAAAAAACTGTATTAAAAAAATTCTTCTGGCTGGGCACCTGTGGCTCAACGGGCTAAGGGGCCAGCCATGTACACCTGAGCTGGCGGGTTGGAATCCAGCCTGGGCCTGCCAAACAATGACGGCTGCAACCAAAAAATGGCCAGGCGTTGTGGCAGGCACCTGTAGTCCCAGCTACTTGGGAGGCGGAGGCAGGAGACTCCCTTGAGCCCAGGAATTGGAGGTTGCTATGAGCTGTGATGCCACAGCACTCTACCCAGGGTGACAGCTTGAGGCTCTGTCTCAAAGAAAAAACTTCTTCTAAGGATAAAGTTGTATCAACAGAGGTGGACTATGATAGGAAGGAAGTATGTTCTATATCCAGGGTATCACAAGATACTTACAGCAGATAAGGCCAGGATTTGTTGTTGAATTGTTTCTTCATCGTTACTGTCAACCCATGGGGGAACGGCTGTTTCTATAGAGTTTTCAATGGCAAAGAGAAAAAATAAGTAACAATGGTTATACCATAATCTAAGAATGAGGAAGTTTCTATATGCCAATTAAAACAGGAATTTATCAACAAGTTTTCAAATATGAACATTCACCAGGCTTATGAGCTTTATGCAAGTATGCATTTGGTAAAAAATAACTCTTTTTGAATGATAAAGTGGGGAAATCGGACAAAACCATAACCAGGTGATCAGAATCAACATCACTAAGCATGGAGAAATGAATATCATGGGCCTAAAGACATGATATCCTGAGAAGGACATAACACCACATATGTAGTATTCTTCTGGCCAATCATGTGTAATCTGAATCTAATCATGAGGAAATATCAGATAAAGTCTGAGTAAGAGTCTATTTAAAAAAGGGAGAACTGTCCCCAAATACTGGAGATGGCGGGTTCAAACCCGGCCCCGGCCAAAAACTGCCAAAAAAAAAAAAAAAAAGGGGGTGGGGGAACCAGTATTTTTCAAAAGGATTAACGTCATAAAAGACAAAGAAAGGGCAGCACCTACGGCTCAAGGAGTCGGGGCCAGCCCCATATACCAGAGGTGGCAGGTTCAAACCCAGCCCCTGGCCTAAAACTGCAACAACAACAACAACAACAAAAGACAGGGCACCGGCCCCATATACTGAGGGTGGCGGGTTCAAACCCAGCCCCGGCCAAACTGCAACAATAAAAAAAATAGCCGGGTGTTGTGGTAGGTGCCTGTGGTCCCAGTTACTCGGGAGGCTGAGGCAAGAGAATCACCTAACCCCAGGAGTTGGGGGTTGCTGGGAGCTGTGTGACACCACGGCACCCTACCAAGGGCGATAAAATGAGACTCTGTCTCTCCAAAAAAAAAAAAAAAAAGACAAAGAAAGGCTGTTGGAATGTTCCAGGCTACAAAGGGCTGAGAGATATGATAAAGAATGCAGTATTTTATCTTAGAAATGGATTTTGTACTGAGGAGAATATTATGAAAAGACATTACTGGGTTGACTGACAAAATTAATAGATAAATGGTAGATTAAAGTACTATATCAATGCTAAATTTCCTAATGCTCTTAATGGTACTGAAATTACTAAAAAAGACTATCTCAGGTGGTGCCTGTGGCTCAAAGGAATAGGGCACTGGCCCCATATGCCTGAGGTGGTGGGTTCAAACCCAGCCCTGGCCAAAAACTGTAAAAAAAAAAAAAAGAATATCTCTGATTTGGCTTGGCACTTTTGGCACTTGTGGCTCAACAGGCTAAGGCGCCAGCCACACACACCTGAGCTGGCGGGTTCGAATCCAGCCTGGGCCCGCCAAGCCAACAATGATGGCTGCAACCAAAAAATGGCCAGGGGTTGTGGCGGGTGCCTGTAGTCCCAGCTACTTGGGAGGCGGAGGCAGGAGACTCGCTTGAGGCAAGGAATTGGAGCTGTGATGCCACAGTACTCTATCCAGGGTGACAGCTTGAGGCTCTGGCTAAAAAAAAAAAAAAAAAAAAAAATCTCTGACTCTTAGAAATGTGTACGGAAGGGAAGAGGAAAACAAAAAAGACAAAGAACAAGAGTGGAGGGAGTATGCAAAAGCTCTCAGGAGTGAAAGTAAATGAAACAAATGGATAAATGGGAGACAATAAACAATAGGGCTGGAATGAAAACCTCCATGAGCCACTAGAAGCTAAATGTGGGGAACATCGAAAAGACTCACACCTTGCCCATGTCTTCTGGGGCTCACAACATAGAGGGAGAGGTGGGACCACGAGATTTTCTAAGGAGACCTGGGAGCCCAATCTTGGATTAGGAGGAAGAGGAAAGTGGTGGATGGGGATAGAGGTGTTTAGAATGGAACAACAACGAAGACAAGGCTCTTCTGAGAACTCTCCCATCTGAGCACCATGCAGCTGGAGAGGAGCAGAGAGGGGGCAGTGAAAGCTGTGGATTTGCGAGAACAGTCCAGAAGACACACAGATGATGGGTCACTGATAACCTGAATTCAGCCCATTATGGCAAGATTAGGATGGGAAGCAGGAGTCACCAGGAACACAAAACTGTGTACTAGGTACTAGTTCATGACTCCATGCAATCACCCCTCCCATCTTAATACTAGATTCTATCTAGCCCTGTGAGTCTTGCAACACAAAGTGAAAAAGCAAATCTTGCAAAAGTGCTTCTCATGAAATGAAAGAAAAGTGACACTGGAGAACTGCCTGAATCATGGCAAAGCCATCAATAAGGAAGATCTGGCAGTCAGGTCTGCTCAGTTCAGCTCTGGCTGAAGAAAGCCTGGCTGGTGATGCAGCAATTGTTTTAAGGAGAGCCTCTTGAAATCAAAGGGGAATTATAATAGGCCCTCTCAGAAAAGAATGCTGTTCTGAAAGATTTTGGCAGAAGCAATCTCTTTTACTATTATGCTCAAAGAATCAAATGGAAAACAACACATCTTACTGTATGACAACTGTGACAAAAATTATATGTACGTATGAATGGACACAGTGATGGGCACACAGAGGAAGACATAGTTCATTCTTTGGTTCATTCCAAGCTGGCAAATGGTGGCAATTTTTTTTTTTTTTTGAGACAGAGCCTCAAGCTGTCACCCTGGAGAGAGTACCGTGGCATCACAGATCACAGCAACCTCCAATTCCTGGGCTCAAGCGAGTCTCCTGCCTCCGCCTCCCAAGTAGCTGGGAC
>CAUYRH010114991.1:0-15198 GCA_963574655.1 Perodicticus potto | reverse complement strand
AGGTTTAGCATTTCAAATCTGAGCATGCAGACATACGCAGCTCGAACGAGAACATTTATGTACTGGCCATCTAGTGTTCCAGTTCAGCCTGAGCAGCTTGCAAGCGCTGGTTTTTATTA
The DNA here is from genome assembly GCA_963574655.1 of Perodicticus potto. Classification (NCBI taxonomy): domain Eukaryota; kingdom Metazoa; phylum Chordata; class Mammalia; order Primates; family Lorisidae; genus Perodicticus; species Perodicticus potto. Next base: position 15,079 of record CAUYRH010114991.1, on the reverse strand, counting down.
TGTGGGTAAGGAACTAATTAATAGCTATACATTTTATCTAGTTCATTTTGATTTACATATTAAAACAAATTTAAATTTTTGCACTCTTTTCCCTCGTAGGTCGCAATGATGATGTCAAGTGCTTTTGTTGTGATGGTGGCTTGAGGTGTTGGGAATTTGGAGACGATCCATGGGTAGAACATGCCAAGTGGTTTCCAAGGTAATTGTTTTGAAAAAGTATTTCTATGCAGAACTATGCTTAAAAGAAGTAGGCATGCTTACTTGATTGTGTTAACAAAGCCTTTTTTATACCATCAGAGAATAGCCTTCTAAAAGATCAAAGATTCACTTTATTTTTTTTTTTATTTTTGACTTTATATACAATCTGAAATATTTTGGTCGAACTTTTAAACCGATTCACTTTATTTTATTGAAAAATGTTCTGTAGTCTTCTGTGTACTTCTCTTTTTTTTGTAAGGCATGCGAGTAGTTTTAACTTATTCTTGTTGACTCATTTACAAGGCTGTATGTGAGGCTTGAGGCTGTAGTGAGCTCCAGCCTGGGCAACAGAGCAAGACTGTCTCTAAAATATGAAAATACATATAATAAAATCCTATCTGGCTACTCATTTTAATTATACTGTAATTGTAATTTTTTCTTCTTATGATCCTCACTTACCATTGTTTAGGTACCGTGTCTCTAGTAGTGTCTCTAGTATTTTTATCAAAGCCTAGAAAGAATTTAGGGGTAGTGATGTTAGTGGAAATAGAATTATAGCTTTATTTTGTGTTTGTAATTGAGTAGGTTTGTGAACATGGACCTGCCTTCATTTGTAAAATGGGGAGGGGTTGGACTAGATAATATTTTGTATAGTGATAAAATATACAAAAAATAAAATTTACCATCTTAGGCTTAGCGCCTGTAGCACAGTGAGTGGGGTGCCGGCCATACACACTGAGGCTGGTGGGTTTGAGCCCGGCCCAGGCCTGCTAAAAACAATGACAACTGCAACCAAAAAAAAAAAAAAAATAGCCGGGTGTTGTGGCTGGTGCCTGTAGTCCCAGCTCCTCAGAAGGCTGAGGCCAGAGAATGGCTTAAGCCCAAGAGTTTGAGGTTATTGTGAGCTGTGATGCCACGGCACTCTACCGAGGGTGACATAGTGAGACTCTGTCTCAAAAAAAAAAAAAAGTTCACTATCTTAATCATTTTTAAGAGGATAGTTTGGTGGCATTCATATTCTGTGGTCTTCATCATCATCCCTCCACAGAAACTTCATTTTCTGAAAATGAAACTCTCCATTAGATACTGTTTCACCATTACCCTATACTCCCACCTCCTGGCAACCACCTTTCTACTTTGTCTCTGCTTTCTGCGTCTGTGAATTTGAATACTCTGTAAGAGTACTACATAAGTGAAATCATACAATATAGTTAATGTTTTGATCTGTGAGTGCCTTTGACAGTAATAATGTCTTGATTCCCTTCAGGTAATTAAAAGACCTTTTTGTCATTTATTATGATAATATGATGAAAGACTTTGAAGTAACATTTTATTTTAGATTGGTACATTGTTAAAAATAGTACACATTTTAAAATTACATCATTATATTCATGATAGATCAAGATAAATCTCAACATTTTTTACTCTGAAAAGTAATAGGTTTTATTTAATTATGGAAGAAAACATCTTTTGTCAGAATTTTAATTTAATTATGCTGGGCTGTATGGGATTGTATACATGTAATTTAAAATTTAACTGATGTGGTATCAAAGAGACAAAAACAGCTTTCAGATTCCAGTGTTTGAATTGCTAACATTTTGTGCCTTATAAAACAAAACAAAATCTTTATTTTTGTAATATGTGTTTTAAATGGTTAAGTGAGAAGACTTGTGGGGGTGTTTGTTGTAACTGCTTCTCTGAAAACAACAAATTTCAGTTGTGAATAATCTTTATTCTCAGTAAATGAAAAAGCAAATGGGTAAATGTTGTTACTACATTTTAACACAGTTAGCTTATTCATTTATCAACTGTTTGAATGCCTACTTGGTTGGTACTGTTTTAGATGCTGGGGATATAACAGTGACAAGATAGACAAAAATCTCTAGCCTCGTGAAGTTTATTGGAGAAAAAGGAAATATGGGATAGCCAGAATTCATTATACAATCTTCCCCAGTGTCTGTGAAGGATTAGTATCCAGGATCCCTCCAAGATACCAGAGTCCTCAGATGCTCCGGTTTCTTATGTAAAATGGCACATTAAGCTGGGTGTGGTGGCAGCCCGGCTACTCAGGAGGCTGAGGCAGGAGGATCACTTGAGCCCAGGAGTTAAAGGCTGCCGTGGCCTATGATCAGCCCTTTGAACAGCCACTGCACTATAGTATGGGCAACATCATCAGACCTCATCTCTAAAAAAGTTTTTAGAAATAAAAATAGGGCTAGATGTGGTGGCTTACACCTGTAGTCCCAGAGCTTTGGGGGACAGTTGGGGGATGACTTGCATCCAGGACTTTAAGACCAGCCTGGGCAACATAGTGAGACCCTATCTCTATAAAAAAGAAAAAAAGTAAAAATTAGCCTGGAGTGACATACGCCTGGAGTCTTAGTTACTTGGGAGGCTGAGGTCAGAGGATTGCTTCAGTCTGAGTGTTCAGCCTGGGCAATAGAATAAAGACCCTGTCTCTAAAACAAATTTAAAAATTAAAAAAAAATTATGTTTAAAATAGCATAGTATTTGCATATAAACCCCACACATCCTTCTATATACTTTAAATTATCTCTAGATTACTTATAATACCTAATACAATGTAAATTAACTTCTTTTTATTGGAATGTTATTTTTATTTGAGGTTGGCTGAGTCTACAGGTGTGGAACCCACAAGTGTGCTACTTCTCTTTCACCATTGTGAACAGAAGTTATAAAGAATAAAAATAACTTAAAATTATACAGAGATCAAGCACATAGTGACAACTGGGTTTGTGTCATCTAGTTAATAAACTTGAGTCTTGAACATGCTTCTGTGGTCTCTACTAATGTCTACACATGATGATTATATTTGAGCCTCTCAGAGTATTCTGTTTTAAAATAGAAATAATAAGGGAAAGAATAAAGTTAGGCTTATTGAGTTACAATTTACATAGTGTGTCCTTCTGTGAGTTTTGACACAGACAGTTGTATGACCACTGGTACAATTAAGATACAGAACACTTCCGTCACCCCGGAAAGTTCTTTCCTGCCCCTACATAGCCACTCTCCTCTCACCCCAGGTCAGAGCAACCACTAATCTGTTCTTTGTTCCTTTAGTTTTGTCTTTTTCAAAATGTCACGTAATGGGGTTACTCATACCATGTAAAGCCTGAGTCTGACGTCTTTCACTTGGTGTAGTACATCTGAGATTCATCCACGTTGCAGTGTTTATTAGATATCAGTAGTTTGATCTTTTTCCATTGCTGAGTAATATTCCTTAGATATTAGTATTCATACTACAGTTTGTTTACCCATTCACCAGTTTAAGAACACTTGGATTCATCCAGTTTGGAGCAGTAATAAAGCCCTTCCAAATATTTGTGAACATTGTGTGAACATATGCTTTCATTTCTCTTGGGTAAATACTTAGGAGTGGGTGGGTTGTATGGCCAGTGTTGGTTTTAACTTTACAAAGACAACCAGATTGTTTTCAGAAGTGGCTATGACATTCTGAATTTCCACTGGCAATGTATGTGACTTCCAGGTGGTCTGTATCCTTAACAACACTTGGTATTGGTAGTTAGCTCAGTCTTCTTTTTTCTTTTTTTCTTGCCTGGGTTAGAGTGCAGCGGCCTCATTGTGACTCACTGAAGCCTCAAAACTCCTAGATGCAAGGAATCCTCCTGCGTCACCCTCCCAAGTAGCTGGGACTACAGGTGTGTCCCACCAAGCCTGGCTAAGTTTTCTGTTTTTTTGTAGAGATGGGGTCTCACTCTTACTCAGGCTGGTCTTGAACTCCTGGTTTAAAACAGTCCTCCTGCCTTGGCCTCCCAAAGTGCTAGGATCACAGGTGTGAGCCACTGTACCCAGCCGTTAAACATTCTGATAGGTGTGGAGTGGTAGTGTCTTGTGGTTTTAATTACCATTTCATAATGTCTAATGATGTTGAGCAACTTATGTGCTTATTTGCCAGCTGTATGTTTTTGGTAAAGTGTTCAAATCTTTTGCCCATTGAAAATTTTGTTTTAATTTTTGAGAGTTAATATATTCTGATAACAGCTCCTTTGTCAGATATGTTTTACAAACTTTGTTTTTCCGGGTATATTGGGGTATAATTGACAAATACAATTACATGTGTTAAAAGTGTGAATTTGATTTGCTACATGTATATACTGTGAAATAATTTATGACACTTGGATTAATTAACACATTCATCACCTTACATAGTAACTTTTTTTGGTGGGGGGGAGAATACTTAAGAGATACTGGATTAGCAAATTTCACGTATCCAAGACAGTATTATTAACTATAGTCACCATGTTGTACACTGGATGCTCAGAATTTATTCATCTTGTAACTGAAAGTTTATGCCCATTGACTAACATCTCCCCCCTAACCCCTGGAACCCACCACTCTCTGTTTCTACAAGTATGACTTTTTTTGTTTGTGTTTCAGATTCCATGTATAAGTGATATCCTGCAGTACTGTCATACTTTCATATACTTGAGGGATTGGTCCCAGGACTCCCATGTATACCAAAATTTGTGCATAGTGAAGTCCTACAGGTGGCCCTGAAGAACTTGTGTATCAAAAAAAAAGTTGGTCCTGGGTGGCCCCTGTAGCTCAGTGGGTAGGGTGCCGGCCACATACACTGAGGCTGGTGTGTTCGAATCCGGCCTGGGTCAGCTAAAACAATGGTGACAACCATGACAGAATAATGGCCAGGTGTAAGTGCCTGTAGTCCAGCTACTTGGGAGGCTGAGGCAAGAGAACTGCTTAAGCCCAAGAATTGGAGGTTGCTGTGAGCTGTGATGCCACTGTCACCAGAGCAACAGCTTGAGACTCTGTCTCAAAAAAAAAAAAAAAAGTTGGTTCTGCATATAGATGAGTTTTGCGTCCCACAAATACTGCATTTTTATTTATTTTTTAACTTTATTCAAATTAATATGAGGCCACAATATTTAGGTTACATCGTTCTCACTTCCAGGGTAAAGTTTTATTTGTGGAAGAGCCCCTCACCCAAGGAGGGTGTTATATACCCTTACAGTGTGCCCATTAGGTGAGGTTCCCCCCATGCCCTCACTCCTTCTGCCTTCTCTCTCCCCTTCCTCTACCCCCCGAACTGGACTACACTAGTGTTTTATTGTTCTTAGGAATATGTCATTGTTTATATATTGGTTTCATTCTAGTATGGAGTACTTTGGAGATATATTTTTCCATTCTTGCAATACTTTACTAAGAAGAATGTATTTCAGCTCCGACCAGGTAAATGTAAAAGATGTAAAGTCTCCATCTTTCTTTTTTTTTTTGTAGAGACAGAGTCTCAATTTATCGCCCTCGGTAGAGTGCCGTGTTGTCACACAGCTCACAGCAACCTCCCACTCCTGGGCTTAGGCGATTCTCTTGCCTCAGCCTCCCAAGTAGCTGGGACTACAGGCGCCCTCCACGATGCCTGGCTATTTTTCTGTTTTGCAGTTCAGCTGAGCCCGGGTTTGAACCCGCCACCTTCAGTATATGGGCTGGCACCCTACTCAGTGAACCACAGGCACTACCCATCTCCATCTTTTTTAATGGCTGCATAATATTCCATGGTATACATCTATCCCAGTTTGTTGATCCATTTATAGGTTTATGGTCACTTAGGTTGCTTCCACGACTTGGAAATTATGAACTGAGCCATAATAAACATTCTAGTGCCAATGTCTTTGTGCTAAATGATTTTTGTTCTTCTGGGTAGATACCTAGTAATGAGATTGCAGGGTCAAATGGAAGGTCTACTTTTAGATCTTTGAGGATTCTCCATACTTGTCTCCAAATGGGCAGTATTAAGTTTGCAGTCCCACCAGCAGTGTAGAAATATTCCCTTCTCTCCACATCCACACCAGCATCTGGTGTCTTGGGACTTTGTGATGTGGGCTAATCTTGCTGGAGTTAGGTGTGTTTTTAATCTGCATTTGGTTGAAAAAAATCCACACAGTTGAAGCCTGTGTTTTTGAAGGGTCGGCTGTATTTGTCTCTTTGGATTATTTCACTTAGCGTAATATCCTCCATTTCTTTCAGGTTGTCACAAATGGCAAGATTTTCTTTGTTATGGCTAAATGCTCCATTGTATGTATATGCCACATTTTTGTTATCCATTCGCCCGTTCGTGGAACGGATGCCCGTTCGTGTTTCCATCTGTGGCTATTATGAATAAAGCTGCTTGAACATGAAAGTTAGAGATAGGTCTTTGAAATACAGATTTCATTTCCTTCAGATATCTACACAGAAGTGAGATTGCTGGATCATACGCTGGTTCCACATTTAATTTGTTTGTTTAGCAGACCCTGGCCAGGTTCAAACCCATCACCCCGATACATGGGGCTGGCGCTCTAACCATTACGCTACAGGTGCCCAGCCGACTTTTAATTTTTTGAGGAACTTCTTTATTGTTTTTCATAATGGCTGTACTGAGTTACATTCCCAACATTGTGTGAGGGTTCCCTTTTCTTTACATGTTCACCAACGTTTGTTATCTCTTCTTTTCTCTTTGGTATTGGGCATCCTGACAGGTGTGACGTGATGTATCATTGTGGTTTTAATTTGCATTTACCTGATGATTATCAATGTTGAGTTCCTTTTCATGTGTCTGTTGGCCATTTGTATATCTTCTTTGGAAAAATGTCTATCCTTTGCACATTTTTAAAAACTGATTATTTGGTCTTTTGCTACTGCGTTTTGCTATTGAGTTCTGTGAGTTCCTTACGTATTTTGGGTATTAACGGTTTATCTGATATACATTATTCTTTGCAGATAGTTTTGCCTGTGCCAAATCTTCCCGAGCAGAAGCTTTTTAGTTTCATGGAGTCCCACTTGTTTATTTTTTGCTTTTGTTGCCTATGCTTTTGGTGTCATATCTAAAAAAATCATTACTAAGACCATTTTCTTTTCTTTCTTTCTTTTTTTTTTAAGAGACAGAGTTTCACTTTGTTGCCCTTGGCAGAGTGTCGTGGTGTCACAGCTCACAGCAACTTCCAGCTCTTGGGCTTAGGCGATTCTCTGGCTTCAGCCTTACAAATAGCTGGGACTATAGACGCCGGCCACAATGCCTGGCTATTTTTTTTGTTGCAGTTTGGCTGGGGCTGGGTTCAAGCCTGACACCCGCGGTATACGGGGCCGGCACCCCACTCACTGAGCCACAGGCGCCTCCCGCTAAGACCATTTTCAAGAAACTTTTTCCCTATGTTCTAGAAATTTTATGGTTTCAGGTCTTACATTTAAGTCTTAAGTCTTTCGTTAGTTTCAAATTAATTTTTGTAGGTGTAAGATAGGGTTCCAGTTTTACTTTTTTGGATGTGGATACAAGTTTTCCCCAGCATAATTTGTTGTTGAAGAGGCTATCCTTTCCATGTGGTGTATTCTTATCTCCTTTTTTGAAGATTGGTTGACTCTATACGCATGGATTTATTTCTAGGCTCTTTATTTGTTCCATTGGTCTATGTCTGTTTCTATGCCAGTGTCATGCTGTTTTGATTATTTTAGCTTTGTAATATGGTTTGAAATCAGGAAGTGTGATGCCTTCAGCTTTTTTATTTTTTTCTCAAGATTGCCTTGGCCCAGCCCTTTGTGGTTCCTCATGAGCTTTACGGTTGTTTTTTCTGTTTCTGTGAAAAATGTCACTGGAATTTTGATAGGGATTATATTGAATCTGTAGATTGCTTTGGGTCGTGTGGACATTTTAACAATATTCTTTTAATCCAAGAACATATACTATCTTTTCATTTGTTTCTGTCATCTTCAGTTTCTTGTGTTGAGTATCTTATATTTTTTAGTATCCAGATCTTAACTTTTTTGGTTAAATTTATTCTTAAGTATTTTATTGTTTTTGGTGCCATTATAATATAAACAGGATTATTTTTAGATAGTTCATTATTAGTGTATCAACACTGTTGTCCTTTATGTTGATTTTATATTCTGCAACTTCTGAATTAGTTTGTTTTAACAGTTTTTTGGTGAGTCTTTAGACTTTTCTATCTATAAGATCATGTTATCAGGAAAGAGACACTTTTACTTCTTCCAAACTGATTTGGATGCCTTTTATTTCTTTTTCTTGCCTGATTGCTCTGGCTAAGCCTTCCAGTACTATGTTCAATAGAAGGGGTGAGAGTTAATACCCTTGTTCAAAGCTTTGAACTTTTCATTGTTGAGTATGATGTTAGCTGTGGACTTGTTATATATGGTTTTATGTTGAGGTATATTTCTTCTATGTCTGATTTGTTGAGAGTTTTTTATCTTGAAAAGGTGTTGAAGTTGTTGAATGCTTCTGCTAAATTTAGTGTAGATGATTACATGATTTTTATCTTTCATTCTGTTAATGTGGCATGTCACATTTACTGATGTTACATCCCAAGGATAAATCTCATTAGATCATAGAGTAAGATTCTTTTAATGTGCACCTGAATTTGGCTTGCTAGTATATTGTTGATGATTTTTTGCATCTAGGTGCATCAGATATGTTGACCTGTATTTTTTTTTTTTCTTTTAATATCCTTATCAGGGTAATGCTGGCCTTGTAAAATGCATTTGGGAGTATTTCCTCCTCTTCAATTTTTTTTTTTTTTTTTTTTTTTAATTGTTGGGGATTCATTGAGGGTACAAGAAACCATGTTACACTGGTTGCATTTGTTGGTTTTTTTTTTTTTTTTTTTTAAGCATTTGAGGCTTGACACCTGTGGCTCAAGCAGCTAAGGTGCCAGCCACATACACCTGAGCTGGCGGGTTCAAATCCAGCCTGGGCCCGCCAAACAACAATGACAGCTGCAACCGAAAAATAGCCAGGCATTGTGGCAGGCGCCTGTAGTCCCAGCTATTTGGGAGGCAGAGGCAGGAGAATCGCTTGAGCCCAGGAATTGGAGGTTGCTGTGAGCTGTGATGACGGCACTCTACCCAGGGTGACAGCTTGTGGGTTTTTTTTTTTTTTTTTTTTTTTTTTTGAGAAGGACCGAGAACTATTCCTTTTAAATGTTTGGTAGACTTCCACTGTAAAGCCGTCTGGTCCTGGGCTTTTCTGTTAGGTGATTTTTTTCATTACTGATTCAGTCTCCTTCCCAGTTATAAGGTGTTCAGATTTCCATTTCTTCATGGTTTTAGTTGTGGTAGGTTGCATGTTTCTAGGAATTTATTCATTTCTTTTAGGTTATCCATTTTGTTGGCATATAATTATTTAAAGTAGTCTCTTAAGACCCTTTGTATTTCTGTGGTATCAATTGTGGCATCTCCTTTTTTGTTTAATTTCATTTGTTTTTTTTTCTACTCTTTGTAATTTGCTTTCTTCTGCTAACTTTGGACTTTTGTTCGTTTGTTAGGTATAAGGTTAGATTGTTTAAGATCTTTTTTTTAATGTAGGCATTTATAGCCATACATTTTCTTCTTACAACTGCTTATGTTATAGTCCATACATTTTGGTTCATTTTTCATTTTTCTTAAGATTTTTTTATTTCCTTTTTGATCCTTTGATTCTTCAGGACTGTGTTGTTTAATTTCCATGTATTTGTCAGTTTTCCCGCTTTTTTCATGTTACTGATTTCTGGTTTCATACCATTATGGTCTGAAAAGATAACTTGATGTAAATTCAGTCTTCATGAATTTATTGAATCTTGTTTTATGATTTAACATATGATTTAACCTGGAGAATTTTTCTTATGTACTTGAGAGGAATGTGTATTTTGCTGGTGTTCTCTAATCCCAAAATCCAAAATCTGAAATGTTCCAGAACTAACAACTTAATTGCATACAAAAACTCTTAACTCTTTTGCTCTGAGCCCCCCATTTTGTTTTTAATGACAGTATTTACAGCTTTTTGTATATCCATGAAGAAATTATTGTAGCTATATTTTTTAATACTTTTTTCTTTTACCTGTATGTTAAAGTGATTTACACCCTATTACAAATTTAGTGTGTTCTGAATTTGATTATATATTTATCTGTTTTTATGTAACTAACTAGTTTCCTTTTATTTCAGCTTAAAGTCTTCAGCATTTCTTATAAGGCAGGTCTAGTGATGATAAACTCCTTTAGCTTTTGTTTGGGAAAATGTTTATCTGTCCTTCATTTCTGAGGGACAGCTTTGATAGGTAAAGTATTCCTGTCTGGTAGTTTCTTTCTTTCAGTACTTTGACTATTATATCTTCCAACTCTCTCCTGGCCTGCAAGTTGTTGTTTTCTTTCCCACTGTATTGCTGTAGGTTAATTGGACTTACTGAATTCTCCCTGGGCTTTTTTCATTTGTGCATAGCTGTCTCCTTGTTGTGTGTCTGGAAGAAGTCCGGTGTCTTCTACTCTGCCCGCTTGTTGATGTCACCTTCGCAAACTTTCTTTTAGTCTATGGTTTGTCTTTTCATTTCTTCAGCATTTTGTCTTGAACAGCAGATGTTTTTAATTTCAATAATGCCATTTTATCAATTTTATCTTTTGTGGATTATGTTTTGGTTTCTTATCTAAGAATTCTTTGCCTAACATGAGTATAAAGGGATTTTTCTCCTGTGTTCTAGTTCTTTTGCTTTAGGTTTTATGTTTAAGTATATGATTAATTTTTAGTTTATTTTTTGCATATAGTGTAGGCATAGGTCAAGGATCTTTTTCTTTTTTGCGTATGGATATCCAGTTGTCTTGTACCCTTTCTTTCTTTCTTTTTCTTTTTCTGTAGAGACAGAGTCTCACTTTATCGCTCTTGGTAGAGTGCTGTGGCGTCACAACTCACAGCAACCTCAAACTCCTGGGCTTGGGAGATTCTCTTGCCTCAGCCTCCCGAGTAGCTGGGACTACAGGCGCCCAACATAATGCCCGGCTATTTTTTGTTGCAGTTGGGCCAGGGCTGGGATTGAACCCGCCGCCACCCTTGGTATATGGAGCCAGTGCCCTACTCACTGAGTCACAGGTGCCACCCACCATTTCTTGATAAAACAAAAGGAATACGAGGGAAACAGATGGTGTATGAACTTCCTGTAACATCTTTAAGAAGCCCTACTAGTTTAAAAACTATTACGTATAGTAGGTATAGAGGAGAATATTTGATTCTCTGTTTTTGAGAGGAAGGATACAGTTCTTCAAATATAATGGAAGAGTGAACTTTGGAGAAAAGTTAGCAGTTATTATGTTGTGAAAGATTACATTTTAGGAATACTGAGTTATAATTTCTGAAATTGTGTTAAGCCAATCAGGTAAATTGTGTTTAAAAGAATTTTTCATTCTTTAGTTTGTGCCCTTTTCCTCCAGACTCTTTGTTGTTGTTGTGTTAAATAAGAAGGCATCTCTGGAACATACTCTTCTTAGTAAAGTATCTCAAGAATGGGGAAAAAAGTATCCAGTGTACTCAGTACTACTATGAAATCAATATATAATCACCTACACACTAATACGAATGGCAATACATAACTATAGCCCAGAAAGTAGAAGGGAAGAGGGAGGGAGGGGAGGGGGGAGATGGGAGGAGGGGGGTTATTCGGGGGGACCTCACCTAATGTGCATGATGCAATGGTACACTTCAAAGCTATTAAGAAATGAGTAGAATTGTGATGGATGTAAGTTCAATGTAAGCATTTCACATTGTATATCAAAGCAGTACCCTGAACCCCATAAATGCATCAATGTACAAACTTATGATTTAATAAAAAAAAAAAAAGAATTAAAAAAAATAAAAATAAAGAGCAGGTTAAAAAATTAAGAAGGCATCAGCACATACAAAGAATGTATATTGTGGTATATGTATGCCATGGAATATTACTCAGCCATCAAAAATAATGGAGACTTTGCAGCATTTGTAGCAACTTGGATGGAGGTGAAACATATTATTCTTAGTGAAACATCACAGGAATGGAGAAGCATGAATCCTATGTATTCATCTTTGATTTGAGGACAGTTAATGACAATCAATGACACAGTGGGACATGGGGGAAGGAGAGAGCAGACAGAGAAGGAGGGAGGGGGTGAGGGAAAGAAAACTAAAAAGAAAAAAGGAAAGAAAAGAAAATAGTGACTAACTTTCATATAAATTGGATTCAATTTTGACCAAAGTACATTACTTAAACATTAATTTTTTAATTCAACTCATCAGTGTGTTATTTAGGATATTGAATCCTCATTTATAAGTGAAACATGTTTGTAATTTCCCTTTATAAAAATATATTTTCTTCAATTTCAATATTAGGTGTATCCAGATCAAGTAGAATGATATTGAAATATTTCTTCTTTTTTTATTGTTTATAAGATTTCTGAAATTGCTTGTCTTGTAAAACCATTGTGGTCTATGAGTTTATGACAGTTTGAACTTTGTTATTTCATTTAATTCATTGCTTAATTACTGTTTTGCCATGAATGATTATACTGTGGTTAATATGTTAGCATAGCAGTATTCCCAGATAGTTTTTTGTTTGCTGGGAGGTTGGGCTTTGGTGGGGCAGAGTTAATACTTTGCTTGAAACATCTTACTTTATAACAGTGAAATTGCTTTCTCTTTTATCTTGTGATTTTTTTTGAGGTGAAATTTAAGTTTTTGTGTGAGTAGTACTATTATACCTATCTTGAGTGTCTTGCTTGTACTGTATCACATCATACCTTTGTTTAATTCTTAATAAACTGTTCACTTGTTAAAAAAAAAATTAAAAAAGAATGTATATTGTTGGGCGGCACCTGGGGCTCAAAGGAGTAGAGCACCGGCCCCATATACCAGAGGTGGTGGGTTCAAACCCGGCCCTGGCCAAAAAAAAACCCAACGTATATTGTTATGATAATTTCATTCCTATGAAATATACATATATTGGGTTGTGTATAAAATTTTTTAATATGGGGTACAAAATATTGAAAGCCACTTTTCTAGAATGATCATTTTACATTTTTGGTATAAAACACTTTAAAAATATCCTCTTACGTTTTAGGTGTGAGTTCTTGATACGCATGAAAGGGCAAGGATTTGTTGATGAGATTCAAGGTCGATATCCTCATCTTCTTGAACAGGTAAATACATTTTTTAAATTAACAACATTGAATTGTGCTTTATAGAAATTGCAAAAATATTAGAAGTAATATTTATATTTGTTTTCTTGTGAACTATAGTTACATATATTAATGACACCTCATTTACTTTTATAGCCAGCTTGTTTGGGACTTTAAAATAAAGATTGTTTTTTTTTTTTAGTTTTTGAAAAATCATTCATTGTGCCTCTATACAAATTTGTGGTGATGGAAAAGGATTTTTAGTGTCTCTTCACTCTTTTCCAGAAAAACAAAAAGTAACTTATTAGGAGTTGAGACCCTTTGAAAGTAACCCAGTTGAACTCTTGCTTTGTAATATGGAATGAGAAACTATTAATACATTTTTATACTTTGCTAAACTGGAGAAATCCTTGAACTCTAATTTGGAATAGGTGAAGTTTGAGGAAATCTGTGTGATAATTAGGGCAAAACAAAGCAAAGTGAAGTATATAAATTACCTCGTTTTCAAAAAAGAATATACATTTATTTAAGGTAAACTTAGTAATGCTCTCTTCAGATTGAGATTTCTGATTTTACCTATTAACTTTTCTTTTGTTTTATAGCTATTGTCAACTTCAGATACCCCTGGAGATGAAAATCCTGATCCACCAAGTATGTATGAAATAATTTCAAGATTGAAATGGGAGGGTGGCGCCTGTGGCTCATCGTGTAGGGCACCAGCCCCATTTACCAAAGGTGGCAGGTTCAAACCCGGCCTTGGCCAAATTGCAAAAACAGAAAAATAGCTGGGCGTTGTGACAGGCGCCTGTAGTCCCAGCTACTCGGGGGGTTGAGGCAAGAGAATTGCCTAAGGAGCTGGAGCTGTGTGACACCATGGCAGTCTACCGAGGGTGATGGAGTGAGACTCTGTCTCTACAAAAAAAAAAAAAAGAAAAGATTGAAATGGGAATTGGGGGAATAAAAATACGTATTACCATGTTGGGGGAAGATTCAAAGCCATAGTGGAAACTGCTAGAAAGTTAACTAATAAATATTATGTATCTACTAAGGTTAATGACATTTTAGAGAATTCTAGAAAGTATTCTAATCTTTGTTCTTAAAATGTCGACATTCTAGCTGGGGAGACAAGGTACATGCAAAAGAAAACAAGAAATAGCTCAAAGCATTGCATTAAGAGTTGCAAGTAATAAGCCATCTAAAAAGGAAAAGGTTGAAAAGTAATTAATATTGGCACCTGCAGAAGCAAGCTGATATTGAGACCCCAAATTAAAATATATTGGACTTTCAAAGGGGGAATGAGAGAGGACACCTGAGAAGGCTGAGGTCTAGGACAGGTCTTCTCAAGGAGACCGCAAGGATACACCTGCCAGAGTCCTCTCCATGGTGACTCAGCTCTTGGGAACTTATAAACTTTACTTCCTGGAACTTGGAAATTTCCAAGTTCCATGAAATCCTGTAGTGCTGTAGGGGCTGGAATAGCATTTCCCACTTGATTCAAACTGGCAAATTAGAAGGGTACCTGTGGGTTGGAACTGTCAATAAAAAGGGAAAGACCAAGCCAGTCAGGGAGCATGGCCATTTGGAATTCTAAGCCGTAAGCTCCTGGCTGGTAAATAAAGCCCTTCCTCTTATAACAAAAAAACAAAAATAAAAAGGAAAAGATTGCAGTGAGCTAGCAGAATTTGAAAAAATAAGTTCCCTTATGATTTAGGAATTGGGCTAGATGTTAGGTATATTGTATTTCAGTAGGGGTAGGAGGAGATAGTATATCTTTTTTTGTTTGTTTGTTTGTTATTTTGAGGCAGAACCTCAAGCTGTCACCCTGGATAGAGTGCCGTGGCATCACAGCTCACAGCAACCTCCAATTCCTGGGCTCAAGCAAGTCTCCTGCCTCCACCTCCCAAGTAGCTGAGACTAGAGGCACCTGCCACAAGGCCTGGCCATTTTT
>CAUYRH010114989.1:0-17204 GCA_963574655.1 Perodicticus potto | reverse complement strand
GTATCATATTTAAGCTTAACATTAGTGACTTCCTCTAGACATCAAAATGATTGTTGCCTGGGTTAGTATCTTCCTCCTGACATCACAATAAGTTTAGCTTGGGTTACCCTCTTTCAGCTTTTCCTTAGTGACTTCCTCCTGACACCTCAATGGATGTTGTCCTGGATTACCATCTTTAAGGTGAACCTTAGTGACTTCCTCCTGACACCTCAATGGGTGTTGCCTTGGATTACCATCTTTAAGGTTAACCTTAGTGACTTCCTCCTGACATCACAATGTCTTTTGCCCTGGGATACAATCTGTAAGCTCAACCTTAGGGACACCCTCCTGACACAACATTGGGTGTTGCCCTGGGTTACCATATTCCTCCTGACATCACAATGTTTGTTGCCCTGGGTTATCATCTTCACACTAAATCTTAGTGAATTCCTCCTCGCATCACAATGAGTATTGCCCTGGGCTACCATCTTCCTCCTGACATCACAATGGGTCTCCCGTTCACTTACCATCATTAGACTTAACATGACTGATTTCTTTCTTACACCACACTGAGTGTTGCCCTGGGGTACCATCCTTACTTTTAAACTTAGTAAATTCCTCCTGACATCACAAAGGGTGTTGCCCTAAGTTACTGACTTTAAGCTTAAACTTATTGACTTCAACCAGACTTCTTGATATCACAATGGGTTTGGCTGTGCATTACCCTCTTAAGCTTAAGTGTAGTGTATCCTCCAGACATCAGAATGGGTGATTCTCTAGCTTACCATATTTAAGCTTAACCTTAGTGATGTCCTCCTTACACAACAATGGATGATGCCCTGTGTTACCATTGTAATGCGTGTTACCTTGGGTTACCATCTTTAAGATTAACCATAGTGACATTCTCCTCGTATCATAATAGGTGTTGCCCTGGGTCACCATATTCCCCCTGACACCACAATGGGTGTTACCCTTGGTTACCATCTTTAATCTTAACATTAGTGATGTCCTCCTGACATCACAATGGGTGTTGCCCTGGGTTAAAATCTTCCTCATGAAATCAATTGGGTGTTTCCCTGGGTAAACATTTTCTTCCTGACATCACAATGTTTCTTGGCCAAAGTTACCATCAGGTAGCTTAACATAAGTGTCAATGGGTGTTGCCCTGCATTGTCATCTTTATGCTTAATCTCAGTGACTTACTCTTGACATTACGATGATTGTTGCCCTGGCTTACTATCTTCCTCCTGACATAACAATGGGTGTTGCCCTGGGTTAACATCTTTAAGATTATCCTTAGTGATATCCTTCTGACATCACAATATTTCTAGCACTGGGTTATCCTCTTTAAGCTTAATCTCATTGACTTCCTACTCACATAAATCTGGGTGGTTCCCTGAGTTACTATCTTGAACTTTATCCTTAGTGGCATCCTCCTGACATCACAAGGGATGTTTCCCTGGTTTACCATGTTTAAGATTAACCTTAGTGACTTCCTCCTGACATCACAGTGCATGTTTGCCCTGAGTTATCTTGTACAAGCTTAATTTTAGTGAATTCTTTGAGACATCACAATGGATGTAACCCTGTGTTACCATCTTCCTCCTGACATCACAAGGGGTTTGCCCAGAGATACCATCTTTAAGTGTAACCCTAGTGACTTCCTCCTGACACTACTATGGGTATTGCCCTGTGTTAAGCTTAAACTTAGTTACTTCCTCTTGACATCACAATGTTTGTAGCCCTAGGTTACTTTCTTTAAGCTATACCTTAGTGACTTCCTCCTCATATGACAATGGGTGTTGCAACTGGTTACTATCTTTAAGCTTAATCTTACTGACTTCCTCCTGACATCACATTGTGGGTTGCCCTGGTTTGTCAACAGGTAAGGAGGAATTCACTAAATTTAAGCAAAATACGGTAACCAAGGACAACACCATCTTGATGTCAGGAGACTTCCTCCTGAGATCACTAAGGGTGTTGCCCTGGGTTACTGTCTTTATGCTTAAATGTAGTGACTTCCTTTCAGACTTCCTGATGTAACAGTGGGTGTCAATGTGCAGTACCATCCTTCAATGTAAGCTTAGTACATCCTCCTCCATCTATAAGCTTAAACTTAGTGACTTCCTCCTGACATCACAGCAGGTGCTACCCTAGGTTTTTGTCATTAAATTTAACCTCAGTGACGTCCACCTGACATCAGTGTCGGTGGTGCCTTGGGTTAGCATCTTTAAGCTTAACCTCAATGACATCAGCCTGATGCCACAGTGGATGCTATCCTGTGTTACCGTCTTTTAGCTTAACATCAGTGACATCCTTCTGACGCCACTTGAGAGCTAAGCTGAGTTACCATTGTTAAGTTTAACCTCAGTGACATCATTGTAACTCCGCAGTGGGTGTTGCCCAGGGTTACCGTCCTTAAGCTTAACCTCAATGATGTCATTATGATGACACATTGGGTTTAGCCCTGGAATAACATCTTTAGGCTTAATCTCAGTGATGTCATCATGACGCCAAACTGGATGTTGTGTTCATTTAACATCATTATGCTCAAATTTACTGCCGCCATTCTGACACCACAGTGGGTGTCATCCTGGCTTACCATAGTTAAGCATACTCTCAGTGGCTTCAATGTGACACTACAGTGGGTGTTGCCCTTGGTTACAATTGTTAACCTTAAACTTAGTGACGTCTTCCTCACGCCTCAGTTGGTGTTGCCCTGGGTTCCCTTCGTGAAACTTTACGTCAGTGATGCCCTCCTGACCACACATTTCGTGTTTCCCTGGGTCACCATCTTTAACCTTAATCTCAGAGGCATACTGATGACACCACAGTGTGTCTTAGCCTGAGTTACCACCTTTAAGCTTAACCTCCATATCATCCTCCTGAACACCCATTGGGTTATGCCCTGGGTTACTGTCTGTAAGCTTAACTTCAATGAGGTGTTTTTGACATCACAGTGGGTTTTTCCCTTGGTTACTGTCTTTTAGCCTAATCTCAGAGATGGCCTCTTGACGTCACAGTGGGTTTTGCTCTTAGTTACCGGCTTTAAGCTTAACCTCAGTGACGTCCTCCTGATGTCACAGTGGGTTTTGCCCTGGGTTACCATCATTAAGCTTAACCTCCATGACGTCCTCCTGAACTCACAGTGGGCTTTTCCCCGGGTTACTGTCTTTAAGCTTAACTTTTGTTATGCCCTCATGACATCACAGTAGGTTGTGCTCTGGGTTATTGTCTTTAGCTTAACTTCCATAGTGTCCTCCTGACCTCACATTATGGTTTGCCCTGCATTACCATCTTTAAGCTTAACCTCAGTGATGTCCTTTTAACATCACTGTGGGTTCTTCCCTTGTTTACCACCTTTTAGCTTAGCAGCAGTGATGTTTTGACATCACAGTGGGATTTTACCTTGGTTACCATCTTTTAGTTTAACCTCAGCCACGTCTTCCTGCTGTCACATTGGTTATTGCTCTGGGTTACCATCTTTAAGTTGAAGGTCCGTGTTGTCTTCCTGACGTCACAGTGGGTTCTGCCCTGAGTTACTATCTTTAAGCTTAATCTCCGTGATGTTCTCATGAACTCACAGTGGGCTTTTCCCTGGGTTACTATCTTTATGCTTAAATTCAGTGATGTCCTCCTGACTTCACAGTGGGTTTTTCCCTTGGTTTCCCTCTTTTAGCTTAGCCTCAATGACATCCTTTGGACGTCAAAGTTGGTTTTGCCCTGGTTTGCCATATTGAAGATTAACATTTGTGATGTCCTCATGACGGAAAAGTTCATTTTTCCCTAGGTTACCGTGTTGAAGTTCACCCTCAATGATGTCCTCCTGACGTTACAGTGGATTTTGTCCTTAGTTACCAACATTAATCTTGCCCTCACTGATGTCCTATTGATGTCACAGTCCATTTTTCCCTTGGTTACTGTGTTTTAGCTTAGCCACAGCGATGTTCTTTTTACATCACAGTGGATTATTCCCTTGTTTACCATCTTTAACCTATTGTCAGTGATGTCCCTGTTGTCACAGTGGCCTTTTCCCTTGGTTACCATCTTTAAGCTCAAACTCAGTGACGTTCTTTTGATGTCACAATGGGTTTTTCCCTTGGTTACTGTTTTTAGCTTAACCTCAGAGATGTCTTCCTGATGTCACATTTGGTGTTGTCTTTAAGCTAAACTTCATTGACATAACCCTGAATGCACAGTGGGATTTTCCCTGGATTACTGTCTTTAAGCTTCACCTCCGTGACGTCCTCCTGAGGTCACAGTGGGTTTTGGCCTGGGTTTCTGTCTTTAAGCTTGACCTCAGTGACGTCTTTTTGACGTCACAGAGGGTTTTTCCCTTGGTTATTGTCTTTTAGCTTAGCGTCAGTGATGTCCTTTCAATGTCAAAGTGGGTATTGCCCTGGTTTACCATATTTAAGCTTAACTTTCGTGATGTCCCCATGACATCACAGTAGGTTGTGCCCCGGGTTACCTTCTTTAAATTTAACCTTGGGAATATCCTCCTGATGTCACTGTACATTTTTCCCTAGGTTACCATCTTTAAGCTTAACCTCAGTGACATACTTTTGAGGCCACAATGGTTTTTTCCCATGTTTACCATCTATTAGCTTAACCTCAGTGATGTCTTCCTGCCGTGACATTGGTTGTTGCCATGGGTTACCGTCTTTGAGCTTACCCTCCATGGCATCCTCCTGACATCACAGTGGGGTTTGCCCTGGGTTACTGTCTTTAAGGTTAACCTCTGTGATGTCCTCCTGAACTCACAGTGGGTTTTGCCCTGTGTTACTATCTTTAAGCTTAACCTCAGTGGTTTTTTTTTTGACTTGACAGTGGGTTTTACCCTTGGTTACTGTCTTTTAGCTAATCTCAGTGATGTCCTCTTGACATCACAGTGGGTTTTGATCTGAGTCCTGTCTTTTGGCTTAACCTCAGTGACATGCTCCTGACGTAAGAGTGGGCTTTGACCTGGGTTGCCATTATTAAACTTAACTTCCATGACGTCCTCCTGAACTCAAGTTCAGCTTTGCCCTGGGTTACTGTCTTTAAGCTTAACTTCAGTGATGTCTTTTTGACGTCACAGTGGGTTTTTCCCTTGGTTAAGGTCTTTTAGCTTATCCTAAGTGATGACCTTTTGACATCAAAGTCAGTTTTGCTCTGGTTCACCGTATTTAAGCTTAACCTTTATGATGTTCTCATGATGTCAAAGTGGGTTTTTCTCTTGGTGACCAACCTTAAGCTCAACCTCAGTGATGTCCTCCTGACAACACAGTGGGTTTTTCCCTTGTTTACAATCTTTGATCTTAACCTCAGTGACATCCTTTTGACATCACTGTGGGTTTTTCCCTTGGTTACCATCTTCTGCTTCACCTCAATGACATTGTTTGGATGTCACAGTGGTTTTTCTCTTGGTTACCATCCTTAATTGCTACCTCAGTGACATCCTCCTGTCTTCACAGTGGGTTTTGCCCTAGGTTACCTTCTTTAAGTTCAACCTCAGTAACATCGTTTTGATGTTCCAGTATGCTTTTCCCTTGGTTACCATCTTTTAGCTTAACCTCAGTGACGTCCTCCTGACATTACAGTGGGTATTGCCCTGGGTTACCTTTATTAAGCTTAACCACAGTGACGTCTTGCTGACAGCACATTGGGTTTTCCCTGGACACCGTCTTTAACCTTAAAGTCGGTGACATCCTCCAGATGTCACAGTGGGGTTTTTCCTAGGGTACCATCTTTAATCTTAACCTCAGTGATGTCCTCCTGAATTCACAGTGGATTTTGCCCTGGGTTACTGTCTTTAAGCTTAACCTCATTGTCGTCCTTTTGATGTCACAGTGGGATTTTCCCTTGGTTATTGTCTTTTAGCTTAATCTCAGTGATGTCCTCTTAACGTCACAGTGGGTTTTTTTCTGAGCTACTGTCTTTAAGCTTAACCTCAGTGATGTCCTCCTGACATCACATTGAGTTTTGCAGTGGGTTACCATCATTAAGCTTAACCTCAGTGATGTCCTCCAGAACTCAAAGTGGGCTTTTCCCTGGGTTACTGTCGTTAACTTTAAAATCAATGACGTCTTTTTGACATCATGGTGGGTTTTTCCCTTGGTTGTGGTCTTTTAGCTTAGCCTCAGTGACGCCCTTTTGATGTCAAAGTTGCTTTTGCCCTAGTTTACCATTTTTAATCTTAAGCTTCATGATGTTCTCATGACGTCAAAGAGGCTTTTCCCTTGGTTACCGTCCTTAATCTCAACCTCAGTGACGTCTTCCTGACGTCACAGTGGGTTTTGCCCTTGGTTACCATCTTTAATCTTAACCTCAGTGCCGTCATTTTGATATCACAGTGGGATTTTCCTTTGGTTACCATCTTTTAGCTTAACCTCAGTGACGTATTCCTGACATCATGTTGGTGTTGCAGGGAGTTACCATCTTTAAGCTTAACTTCTTTGATGTTCTCCTTATGTCACAGTGGGTGTTGCTCTGGGTTACCGTCTTTAAGCTTAACCTCAGTGACATCCTCCTTATGTTACAGTGAGTTTTGCCCTAGTTTCCTAACTGTAAGTTTAAACTCCATGAAGACCTCCTAATGTAACAGTGGGTTTTGCCCTGGCTTACCTTCTTTAAACTTCACCATACTGACATCTTTTTGATGTGACAGTGGGTTTTTCCCTTGGTTACCACCTTTTATCTTAGCCTCAATGACTTTCTTTTGATATCACAGCAGGTTTTTCCCTGGTTACCATCTTCAATCTTAATCTCTATGACGTAGTCCTGACGTCACAGTGGGTTTTGCCCTGGGTTATCATCTTTTAGTTCAACCTCAGTGACGTCCTTTTGATGTCACAATGGCTTTTTCCCTTGGCTATTTTCTTTAAAATTAACCTGTGTGACGTCCTCCTGACATAAGAATGGGTGTTGCTCTCGTTTACATTCAGTAAACTTAATCTCAGTGATGTCCTGCTGCCATCACAGTGGGTGTTGCCCTGGGTTACCATCTTTAAGCTTAACCTTGGTGACTTTCTCCTGACATCACAATGGGTATTGTCCTGGGTTCACATCTTTTTCCTGACATAACAATGTATGTTGCTTGTTGCTGTGGGTTACCATCTTTAAGCAAAAAGTTAGTAACTTCCTCCTGACACTACAATGAGTGTTGCCCTGGGTTACCATCCTTAAGCTTAACATTAGTGACGTCTTCCTGACTTCACAATGGCTGTTGCCCTGGATTACCGTCTTCCCCATGACATCATAATGGGTGTTACTCTGGGTTACCATCTCCACAATGACATGATAATGAGTGTTCCTCTGCATTACCATCTTTTAGCTTGATATTTGTTACTTCCTACTGACGTAACACTGGGTGTTGCCCTGGGTTACCATCTTTACACTTAACCTTAGTGACTTCCTCTTGACATCACAATGGTTGTTGCGCTGGATTAAAATTCTCCTCCTGACATAACAATAGGTGTTGCCCTGGGTTATCATCTATAATCTTAACCTTAGTGATTTCCTCCTGACATCCTAATGGTTGTTTTGCTGGATTACCATCTTCACGCTTAACCTTAGTGACTTGCTCCTGACATCAGAATGGTTGTTTCCCTAGGCTATTATTTTCCTCCTGACATCACAGTAGGTGTTGCCATGGGTTACCATCTTCCACCTGACGTCACAATGTTTGTTGCCATGGGTTACCATCTTTGAGCTTAACTTTAGTGACTTTCCCCTGACATCACAATGGGTGTTGCCCTGGGATATCACCTTCTTCCTGACATCACAATTAGTGTGGACCTTGGTTACCATCTTTAAGCTTAACCTTAGAGACTTCCTCCTGTCACAACTATGGGTGTTACCCTTGGTTAAAATCTTCCTACTGATATCAAAATTGGTGATACCCTAGGTTACCATCTTTAAGCTTAAGTGCTTGTTTCTGTACCACGTATGTCATCTTTAAACTTAAACTTATCTACTTCCTCCTTACCCCTCAATCGATGTTGCCCTGTGTTATAATCTTCCTTATGACATCACAATGCGTTTTACCATGGATTACCGTCTTTAAACTTAACCATAGTGATTTTCTATGGAATTCACAATGGGTGTTGCCTTGGCTTACCATCTTCCTCCTGACATCACAGTGTACAGTGCCTTGGGTTACCATCTTAAAGCTAAACCTTAGTGACTTCCTCCTGACATCACAATTGGTGTTGCCCTGGGTTACTGACTTTAAGCTTAAACTTAGTGACTTCCTCCATACTTCTTGATCACAATGGGTGTCACTGTGCGTTACCATCTTAAACTTAAGCCTAGTGATTTCCTCCTGTCATCAGAGTGGGTGATGCTTTAGGTTACCATCTTTAAGGTTAACCTCATTGACTTCCTCCTTACACAACAATGGATGTTACCCTGGGTTACTATCTTCCTCCTGACATCACAAGAGGTATTGCTTTGGGTTACGCTCTGTAAGCTTAACCTTAGTGACTTCCTCCTAACACCACAATGTGTGTTACCCTGGGTTACCACCTTCTGCCTAAAATAACAATGTTTGTTGCCCTGGGTTACCATCTTTAACCTTAACCTTAGTGATGTCCTCCTTACACAACAATGGATATTTCCCTGTGTGACCATCTTCCTCCTGACTTCACAATGTGTGTTTCTGTGGGTTACCCTCTTTAAGCTTGACTGAAGTAACTTTCTCCTCACATCACAATGGGTATTTCCCTGGATAACCATGCTCCCCTTGACCCCGCAATAGGTGTTAACCTGGGTTACTGTCTTTAAGCTTACCCTTAGTGACATCCTCCTGACATGATAATGTGTGTTGCCCTTGGTTACCATCTTCACCTGACATCACAATGGTTCTTGGCCTAAGTTACCATCTGTAAGCTTAACATTAGTGACTTCTTCATGACATCACAATGGTTGTTGCACTGGGTTATCATCTTTAAGGTTAACCTTAGTTACTTCCACTTGATATCACAATGACTGTTACCCTGGGTGACTATCTTCCTCATGACTTCACAATGGGCATTCCCCTGAGTAACCATCTTTAAGCTTAAACTTAATGACTTCCTCCTGACATCACAGTGGGTGTTACCCTGAGTTACCTTATGTAAGCTTAACTTTAGTGACTTCCTCCTAACATCACAATGGGTGTTCCCTGGGTTACCATCTTTCTCCTGACCTTTCAATGAGTGTTGCCTTGGGTTATCCTCTATAAGCTTAAACTTAGTGACTTCCTCCTAACACCACATTGAGTGTTGCCCTGGGTTACCATCTTCAAGGTTCACCATAGTGACTTCCTCCTGAAATCACAATGGGTGTTTTCCTGGGTTACAATCTTTAAGATTAACCTTAGAGACTTCCTCATGACACAACATTGGGTGTTGCCCAGGTTTACTGTCTTCCTCTTAACTTCAAAATGGGTGTTTCCCTGGGTCACCATCTTCCTCCTGACATCACAATGGGTGTTTCCATGGGTTACTATCTTCCTCCTGACATCACATTTGGTGTTGGACTGGGTTACTATCTTTAAGATTAACCTTAGTGACTTCCTCCTGACACCAGAATAGGTGTTGCCCTGGGTTACCATATTTAACCTTAACGTCAGTGACTTCCCTTTGTGACACCACAATGGGTGTTGCCCTGGGTTACCATCTTTAATCTTAATCTTAGTGACTTCCTCCTAACATCGCAATGCATGTTGCCCTCGGTTACCATCTTTAAGCTTAACCTAACGATTTCCTCCTGACATCACAATGTCTGCAGTCCTGGGTTACTGTCTTTAAGTTTACCTTAGTGAATTCCTCCTCACATAATAATGGTTGTTGCCCCAGGTTACAGTCTTTAAGCTTAACTATAGTGACTTCCTTCTGATAAGACTTTGGGAGTTGTCCTGGCTTAATATCTTCCTCCTAACATCACAATGTGGGCTGCCCAGGGTTACCATTTTGAAGCATAACCTTAGTGACTTCCACTTGACATCACAATGGGTAAGCCCCTGTATTAACTTCTTTAACCTTAACCTTATTGATTTCCTCCTCAAATCACAATAAGTGTTTCCCTGGGTTACCATCTTCCTCATGAAATAACAATGTTTGTTGCCCTCGGTTACCATCTTTAAGTGTAACTTTAGTGCCTTTCTCCTAACACCACAATTGGTGTTGTCCTAGGTTATCGTCTTTAATTTTAACCTTAGTGATGTCCTCCTAACTTTACAATGGTTGATGTCCTGGGTTAACATATTCCTCATGACATCACAATGAGTTTTGCCCTGGGTTACCTTCTTCCTCCTGACATCGCAATGGGTGTTCCCCTTGCTTACTTTCATTAGGCTTAATCTTAGTGACTTCTTTCTGACAACACACTGGGTGTTGCCCTGCTTCATTTTAACCTTAGTAAATTTCTCTTGAGATCTCAAAGGGTCTTGCCCTGAATTACTGACTTTAAGCTTAAAATTAGTAACTTCCTCGAGTCTTCATGATGGGTGTTGCTGTACATTGCCATCTTAACCTTAAGCCTAGTGATTTTCTCCTGACATAAGAATTTGTGATGCTCTAGGTTACCGTCTTTAAGCTTAACCTTAGTGACTTCCTCCTTACACAACAATGGATGTTTCCCTGAATTACCATCTTCCTCCTAACTTCATAAGGCATGTTACTGTGCGTTATAGTCTTTATGCTTAATCATAGTGAATTTACTCTTCACATCACAACGGGTGTTGCCCTGGTATATCATCTTCCCCCTGACACCAAAATGAATGTTAATGTGAGTTACCATCTTTAAGCTTAACCTTAGTGACATCCTCCTGACATCACAATGGGTATTGACCTGGGTTATCTTTAAGCTTTACCTTTAGTGACTTCCCTTTGACATCACAATGATTGTTGCCCTGGGTTACTATCTTCCTCCTGACATCAAAATAGGGCTTGCCCTTGTTTGCCATCTTTAAGCTTGACAAGAGTGACTTCCTTCTGACATCACAGTGGGTGTTTTCCTGGGTTTCCATCTTCCTCCTGCCATCACAATGAGTGTTGCCTTGGGCTACAATCTGTAATCTTAACCTTAGTGACTTCCTCCTAACGCCATAATGGGTATTGCCCTGGGTTAACATATTTAAGGTTAATATTAGTGAGTTCCTTCTGACATCACAATGGGTGTTTCCCTGGGTTACAGTCCTTCAGATGAACCTTAGGAACGTGCTCCTGACACAACACTGGGTGCTGCCCAGGGTTACCATCTTCCTCCTGACATCACAATGTTTCTTGCCCTGGGTTACCGTCTTTACACTTTACCTTACTGAATTCCTCCTGACATGAACAATGTGTGTTGCCCTGAGTTATCAATTTCCTCCTGACATCAAAAGGTGTGTTGCCCTTTGCTCCTGTCTTAAGCCTTAACCTTAGTGATTTCCTCCTGACCTCCTGACATCACAATTGGCATTCCCCTCGCTTACTGTCATTAGGCTTAACCTTAGTGACTTGCTAGTGTCACAAACCTGGGTGTTGCCCTGGAAAAACATCCTTTGGTTTAACCTTATTAACTTCCTCCTGACATCACAAAGGGTTTTGCCCTGGGTTACTGACTTTAAGCTTAAACTTAGCGACTTCCTCCAAAATTCCTGATATTGCAATGAGTGTCACTATGTGTTACTCTCTTAAGATTAAGCCTAGTGATTTCCTAATGACATAAGAATGGGTGAATGCTCTAGGTTACCATCTTTATACTTCACCTTAGTGACTTCCCCCTTACACAACAGTGGATGTCACCCTGTGATACCATCTTCCTCCTGACATCACAAGGCGTGTTACTGTGTTTTACCATCTTTAAGCTTAACCATAGTGACTTTCTCCTAACATCAAAATCGGTGTTGCCCTAGGTTACCATCTTCCCCCCTAGACACCACAATGGGTTTTTCAACTTAACCTTATTGACATGCTCCTCACATCACAATGGGTGATGACCTTGGTTAAAATCTTCCTCATGATATCACAAAGGGTGTGTCCCTGGGTAACCATCTTCCTTCTGACATCACTATGGGTCTTTCCCAGTGTTACCATCTGTAAGCTTAAAATTAGTGACTTCTTCCTTACATCACAAAGTGTTTTGTCCTGGGTTATCATCTTTAAGCTTAACCTTAGTGACTTCCGTTTGACATCACAATGATTATTGCCCTGGGTTACTATCTTCCCAATGACATCACAATGGGTGTTGCCCTGGGTTACCATCTTTAAGCTTAATCTTAGTGACTTCCCCCTGACATCACAGTGGGAGTTGGCCCTGGGTTACCATATATAAACTTAACTTTAGTGACTTCCTCCTCACATGATAATGGGTGTTTCCCTGGGTTACCATCTTCCTCCTGTCATCACAATGGTTGTTGCCCTACGTTACCCTCTGTAAGCTTAAACTAAGTGACTTAATCTTAACACCATAATGGGTGTTGCCCTTGGTTATGATATTTAAGGTTAACCTTATTGAGTTCCTCCTGACATCACAATGTGTGTTGCACTTAGTTACCATTATCCTCCTGACATCACAATGTTTGTTTCCCTAGGTTATCGTCTTTATTCTTTACCTTAGTGAATTCCTCCTCACGTCTCAATGGGTGATCCCATGGGTTACCATCTTCCTCCTGAAATCACAATGTTTGTTGCCCTGGGTTACCATATTCCTCCTGACATCACAATGGGTGTTGCCATGAGTTGCTATCTTCCTCCTGACATCACAATGTTGTTTCCCTGGGTTACAATCTTCCTTGTGTCATCAGCATGTGTGTTGTGCTGGGTTACTACCTTCCTCTGGACATCACAATGGGTGTTGCCCAAGGTTACCAGTTTCCTCCTGACATCACAATGTGTGTTGCCCATTCTTACCCTCTTCAGCCTTAACTTTATTGATTTCCTCCTGAAATCCTGACATAGCAATGTGTGTCCCCCACGCTTACCATCATTAGACTTATCTTAGTGACTTACTCCTGACACCATACTGGGGGTTGCCCTGGTATACCGTCCTTTAGTTTAACCTCAGTAACTTCCTCCTGACCTCACAAAGGATGTTGCCCTGGGTTCCTGTCTTTAAGCTTAAACTTAGTGATTTCCTCCAGACTTCCTCATATCACAATGGTTGTCACTATGCGTTATCGTCTTAAGCTTAAGCTTATTGATTTCCTCCTGACATCACGTTGGGTGTCGCCCTGGGTTACCATTTTTAAGCTTAACCTCAGTGACTTCCTCCTGACACCACGATGGGTGTTGCCCTGGGTTACCATCCTTAAGCTTAACCTTAGTGACATCCTCCTGACATCACATGGTTGTTATCCTGCATTATTGTCTATATGCTTAACCTTAGTGACTTCCTCTTGACATCACAATGGATGTTTCCCCGTGTTACCATCTTCCTCCTGACATCACAATGTGTGTTACCATGGGTTACCAACTTTAAGCTTAACTGTAGTGACTTTCCCCCCACATCAAAATTGGTTTTGACCTGACTTACCATCTTTAAGATTGATCTTAGTGACTTCCTCCTGACACCACAATGGGTGTTACCCTGGGTTACTGTCTGTAAGCTTAAACTTAGTGCCTTCCTTCTGACGTCACAATGGGTTTAGGTCTGGGTTACCATCTTCATCTTGACTTAACAATGTGTGTAGCCCTTGGTTACTACTTTTAAGCTCAACCTTAGTGACTTCCTCCTGACATCACAATGGGTGTGGCCCTGTGTTACCATCTTTAAGCTTAATCTTAGTGATTTCCTCATGAAATCACACTGGGTTTTGCCCTTCTTTACCATCTTATAACTAAACATTAGTGCCTTCCTCCTGACAACACAATGGATATTGCCCTGAGTTGGCATCTTTAAGCTTCAACATAATGACATCCTCCAGACATCACAGTGGATGTTTCTTGGGTTACGTTCTTTAAGCTTAAACTTAGTGACTTTCTCCTGACATCATAATGGGTGTTGCTCTGGGTTCTCATCTTTAAGCTTAATCTTGGTGATGTCCTCCTGACCTCATAGTCCATGTTGTCCTGGGTTAATATCTTTAAGCTTAACCTCAGTGACATACTTTTGACATCACAGTGGGTTTATCCCTTGGTTACCATCCTTTTGCTTAGCCTCAAGATGTTCTTTTGACTTCACAGTGGGTTTTTCCTGGGTTACCATCTTGTAGCTTAACCTCAGTGATGATTGGAGGTTGCTGTGAGCTGTGATGCCACGGCACTCTCTCGAGGGTGACAGCTTGAGGCTCTGTCTCAAAAAAACAAAAACAAACAAACAAAAAAAAAACCTCAGTGATGTATTCCTGACGTCACATTGGGTAGTGCCCTGGGTTACTATCTGTAAGCTTAACCTCAGTAACGTCCTCCTCACGTCACATTGGGTTTTGTCCTAGGTTATTGTCTTTAAGATTAACCTCAGTGAAATCCTCCTGACATCATAGTTTGTCTTGCCCTGGGTTATCACCTTTAAACTTAACCACAGTGTCATCCTCCTGACATCACAGTGGGTGTTGCTTGGGGTTACCTTCATTAAGCTTAACCTCAGTGATCCTACTGATGACACATTTGGTGTTGCCCGGGGTTACTTTCTTTAAGCTTAACTTCATGACGTCCTCCTGACGTCACACTGAGTCTTGCCCTGTGCTACTGTCTTTAAGCATAACTTCAGTGACATCCTCCTGATGCCACAGTGAGTATTTGATATTGCTTACCTTCATTAAGCTTAACCTCAGTAACATTCCCCTGATGACACAGTGGGTGTTGCCCTGGGTTACCTTCATTAAGCTTAACCCCAGTGAAGTTCTCCTGACATCATACTGGGTTTTGCCCTGCATTACCATCTTTAATCTTAACCTCAGTGACGTTCTTTTCACATCTCAGTGGATTTTTTCTTGGTTATCTTCTTTTAGCTTAACCTCAGTGATGTCTTCCTGACATCACATTGGGTGTTGTCGTCTTTATGTTTAACACCAGTGACGTCCTCCTGATGTCCTAGTGGGTGCTTCCCTGTGTTGCCTTCTTTAAGCTTAACCTCAGTGATGTCCTTCTGACACGACATTGGATGTGGCCTGGGTTACCTGTGTAAAGCTTAGCCTTAGTGACACTTTTCTCAGTTATAATGGGTGTTGCCCTGGGTTACCATCTTCAAGCTTAACCTCCTGACGTCACAGTAGGTATTGCACTGAATTACCTTCATTAACCTTAACCTCAGTGAAGTCCTCCTGACACCACAGTGGATGCTGCCCTGGGTTACCATCTTTAAGATTAACCTCAATGATTTATTCCTGACCTCACAGTACATTTGCCCTGGTTTATCATCTTTAAGCTGAACCTCATTGATGTCATTTTGACATCACAGTAGGTTTATCCCTTGGTTACCATCTTTTACCTTGGAATCAGTGACGTTCTTTTGATGTCAAAGTGGGTTTTCCCCTTGGTTACTATCTTTTAACTTAACCTCAGTGACGTCCTGATGTCACTTTGGTTTTTCCCTGGGTTACCTTCCTTAAGCTTAACCTCAGTGACAACTCCTGACGTCACAGTGAGTGTTTTCCTGGGTTATCTTCCTTAAGGTTAATCCCAGTGAAATCCTCCTGATGTCATAGTGGGTTTTTCCCTGGTTTACTGTCTTTAACCTTAACCTCCGTGATGTCCTCTTGTACTTACAGTGGGCTTTTCTCTTGGTTACTGTCTTTAAACTTAACCTCAATGACATCCTTTTGACGTAACAATGGGTTTTAATCTTGGTTACTGTCTTTAAGCTTAACCTCAGTGACATCCTTTTGCATCACAGTGGGTTTTTCTCTTGTTACTGACTTTTTTTTTTTTTTTTGGTTATAACAACATTTATTGTTCATAGACAATCACTGATGTTGAAAAACTTTATAACGGTGTCCACGTAGGAGGAAAACAGTAAATTGTTTATTCCAGATCAAGTAAAAGAGAGAAGATTTTACAAGTTAAAAATATTCTTTAGATACAGAGGTTTAATGAAATTATAATCTAATTCATGTCAATATAAGAAAACAGAAAATCAAATTGGTGTAACAAAGTAAAAATTGAATATACATAATACCCAATAAATAGTAATCATTCCAAATACTGAATATTCCCTCTCATAAAAGTGTTAGTGTATTTTTTAAAGAAATTAATATCTCTAGGGAGAAATAAATATCAAGGGGGAAAGTAACTGGATTTTAAAGTAATGGAAGTGGAAAAAAAACTATGGGTTTTCTGAATTAGGAAAAATGTGATATGTTTTTATTTTATTTTATGTACTCGCAGATGATATTTGTGCTACTATTTCAAACAATATGACTGATTTATTTTGAAATATCTGGCTATCATGTTAGAATATTGGGACTTTTAACCATAGAGAATTATAATTCTTATTGAATATACAAGTACTGTTATATGTGTATTTCCTATAATACTGCACAGTTTTAAAATAAGTTTGTCATTGTAAAATTAAACAGTCTTCTCTACATTCATAAGTGGAGGCAATGTCAAAAGACTTTTTCTGCCCTGTGTACATAATTTTTCTCAAATTCTTTCCCTACTCAAAACTATTGTATAAAATGTCAGGCTTTGTACATGTATTGAGTGCTTATGAAATACAAGGTAAGGTAATGGGAAGTGATATTTGAATTCAAAATAAAAGCAAAGGAAATATAGACACATCCCCCCATTCTTATCTATCTCTGGATTCATCCTTCTTTTTATTTAAAGATCAGCTGCCTTCTTTTTTGTTTTTTTATTGATTTATTTGAAGTTTTTTTGGGGGGGCATTAATCTGATTTATTTACCACTCTACCCAGACTTGATTTTCAGTATACTTTTTTTTTTTTCATTACATTATTCCCCCACCCCGACCCCTCCGTGATAAGACAGAATTGATTTACAGAAAAGAATACAGAAAACACCAAAGCTCCTGGTAGAGGGAGAGATTCAAGTGGGGAGAGAGAAGCTCTCTCCATTCCTCTCCCAGTCTTTCCCCATCTCCTCCTCTAGGCCTCTAGGCTCAGGGTATATATAGGTGTCTGCGTTCCTTGGACAGGAAACGAATAAATACAGTCCCTTCCACCGGGGGCAAGGTGAATGAGTGTATCAGTAAATGGACACAGTCCATCCATGGAATTCAGGCGTAGGAAATTCACAAGAAACTGACCTAGGCATAGGAAATGGGGGTTCCTACATTTAGTCCCAAGTGTAAAGTGAAGGAGACACCAAGGCACA
>CAUYRH010114988.1:0-10238 GCA_963574655.1 Perodicticus potto | reverse complement strand
CCTGTAGTCCCAGCTACTTGGGAGGTGGAGGCAGGAGACTCGCTTGAGCCCAGGAATTAGAGGTTGCTGTGAGCTGTGATGCCACAGCACTCTATCCAGGGTGACAGCTTGAGGCTCTGTCTCAAAAAAAAAAAAAAAAAGTTCTGTATTTCTTGGGTTTAACTCCAAGTTCATGAAACCTTTTGCTATACACATGACAGACCCTTCCACCAATCCCTATATCAGTGACAAGGAGATCTCCCAAAAGACAAAGCAAAGACTTTTTCATGATGAAACCCTCAGAATGGGAGCAAGAATAAAGTATAGGAGGTTATTCTGAGATACATGGAGAAATCTTGTGAATATCAGTGGCTGTGCCTCTCCTCCTAGGCACTTACCAGGTACTGGAAGAATTGAGCTCAGAATTGCTAGAGTTTAAAACTGAGAAGGAAAAGACATCAAAACTAAGATGTAAAATGAGAATTCTTCCTCTTTTATGCTTTATATCCTCTCACCTTGATGACTTCTCCATTGGAGGCAATTAAATCTGTTGGAATGGTCACTCGAAATGAGCGCCCAACGATAGCTGTGCCATCAGGAATGCCAACCACTGTGGGAACAGCCTCACGGAGGTCTGAGAGCACTGAGTGCATGGACGCCTCGAGGTGGTTCTCCCAGTCCCTGATGGCCTCTGAAGGTTCACTGGGCCAGCGAGACTGAGCCATGGCCACGGAGAACAGAAGGAGAAAGGTCCTTCCCCAAAATGGGAACAGCAGCAAGAGGGCCACAGACATTCTCATCCCAGGCCGGAGTTTGCTCAAGCTGATATTCTTGCTAAGTAAGGAAGCAAATGACTTGGTCCCAGAGCTGGGTCCTCACCCTCTGCACACCTGCTCCATTCCAGAGCACCTAGAGCCTGAAAAAGAAGAAGAGCATATTCAGACTTGAGCAATCCCCATGGTTTAAAGTTATGCACTACCCCGCAAGTGTTCCTACCAAAAATGCCAATACTGAGTTGGTTCAAGTTTTTCGCCCCATGCTCTCTAGTACTGAAGCCAACAGCTTCATGCAGCCACTGGAAATCTGGCTAGTCTATTCAATGTAAAACATATGGGTATGGTGGCTCACACCTATAAATCCTATCACTTTTTGTAGGCCAATGTGGGAGAATTGCTTGAAGCCAGAAGTTTGAGGTTACAATGAAGTTATGATCATATCACTGCACTCCAGCCTGGGTAAAAGAACAAGCTGTCTTTTTAAAAAAAAAAAAAAAAAAAAAAAAAAAAGGGCGGCACCCGTGACTCAGTGAGTAGGGTGTCAGCCCCATATACTGAGGGTGGCAGGTTCAAACCCAGCCCTGCTGAACAGCAACCAAAAAATAGCTGGGCATTGTGGCGGGCGCCTGTAGTCCCAGCTACCTGGGAGGCAGAGGCAGGAGAATCGCTTGAGCCCAGGAGTTGGAGATTGCTGTGAGCTGTGATGCCATTACACTCTACCGATGGTGACAGCTTGAGGCTCTGGCTCAAAAAAAAAAAAAAAAAAGGTAAAAATTTGTATAAATATCAATTACATATTAAAATGATAATATTTTGGATATAATCAAATGTATTAAATATATTAATTAAATAATAAATAGTAAACAATAAAGAAATATATTAATTAAAATATATTACTGAAATTAATTTCATCTGCTTTCCCCACTGCCCCATATGGCTACAAGGAAAAATTGAAATGACATATATGGCTCATTTTATGTATTATATGCCTGTTGGGCACCACTGCTCTTGATCTACTTTCAATTTGCAGGAAATATGGGGGCCATGAAAAGACAAACAAATCTAGAATGTGGGACTTTATTCAAGACAACTGGCCTGATCTCTCTAAATACTGAGATCCCTAGACACAAGGTGACTCTTCTAAATAGACAGCAACAAGATTTAATACCTGCATCTTTTTTTATTTTTATTTTTTTGAGACA
Source organism: Perodicticus potto (assembly GCA_963574655.1). Lineage (NCBI taxonomy): Eukaryota > Metazoa > Chordata > Mammalia > Primates > Lorisidae > Perodicticus > Perodicticus potto. The sequence goes on along the minus strand of CAUYRH010114988.1, from coordinate 8,281 downwards.
GAGTCTCACTTGGTCACTCTTAGTAGAGTGCTATAGCATCATAGGTCACAGCAACTTCAAACTCTTAGGTTCAGGGAGGCCCCTGGGTCTCAGTGGGTAGGGCACCAGCCCCACATACTGAAGGTGGCAGGTTCGATCCCAGCCTCAGCCAAACTGCAACAAAAAATAGCCAGGCATTGTGGCGGGCACTTGTAGTCCCAGCTACTCTGGAGGCTAGGGAAGAGAATTGCCTAAGCCCAAGAGCTGGAGGTTGCTGTGAGCTGTGACGCCACGACACTCTACCGAGGGCGACAAAGTAAGACTCCGGCTCTAAAAAAATAAAAAATAAAAAAAAAAATCTCTTGGGTTCAAGTGATCTCCTTGCCTCAGCCTCCCAAGTAGCTGGGACTACAGGCGCCCACCACAATGCCAGGCTATTTTTAGAGACAGGGTCTCGCTCTGGCTCAGGCTCTTGAACCTGTGAGCTCAAGCAATCCACTTGCCTTGGCCTCCTAAGTGCTGGGATCACAGGTGTGAGTCATCCCGCCTGGCTAATATGTGCATCTTGACTGGATCCTGGATTTACTTCACATGGGATAAGTGAGGAATTTTGTACGCAGGCAAAAGATCAGATTTACTGTTTTTTCTTAGGTGGCATGATAGAAATGTGGCTTTACAGTGGATCATTCTCAACGCTGTATTTGAAGTATTTAGGGATGAAGTGTCAAACACTCTGTAACTCACTTTGAAATAGTTCAAGGGAGAAAAAATATGCATATATATATAGAGAGAGACAACCCTGAAGTAAATCTAACAATAAGGCTTAAAAAATACCTTTGAGGCCATGCTGTGCAATATGCCTATAATGCTAACACTCTGGAAGGCCGAGGTGGGAGGATCCCTTGAGCTCAAGAGTTTAAGACCAGCCTGAGAAAGAGGAGCCACTTTGGAGGCTTAAGCAGGAGGATCACTTGGACCCAGGAGTTGGAGGTTACAGTGAAATACTATGACACCACTATACTCTATCTAGGCTTCAAAAATAAAAACAAGCCAGACATAGTGGCTCACACCTATAATCCTAGCATTCTGGGAGGCTGGGGAGAGAGGATCTCTTGAGCTTAGAAGTTCAACACCAGGCTGATCAAGACCTAGTCTCTACAAAAAACAGAAAGATTAGCCAGGTATTGTGGGTACCTGTAATACCAGTTACCTGGAAGGCTAAGGCAAGAGGATACCTTGAAACCAGTTTGAGGTTGCTGTGAGCTAGGGTGACACCACAGTACTGTAGCCCGGGCAAGAGACTCTTGAGACTCTGTCTCAAGGAAAAAAAAAAAAAGATGATGGTTCATTCCTATTATTCTAGCACCCTGGGAGGCCAAGTCTGGTGGATTGCTTGAGCTCAGGAGTTTGAGGCCAGCCTGAACAAGAGTGGACCCTGTCTCTACTAAAAATAGAAAAACTATCTGGGCATTGTGGCAGGGGCCTATAGTCCCAGCTACATGGGAGGCTGAGACAAGAGGATCACTTGAGGTCAAGAGTTTGCAGTTGCTGTTGAGCTATGACGCCACAGCACTCTATGCAGGGTGACAGAGTGAGACTCTGTCTCAAAACAAACAAACAAAACAACTTTTTTTTTTTTTTTTGAGACAGAGACTCAAGCTGTTACCCTGGATAGAGGAGTGCTGTGGCATCACAGCTCACAGCAACCTCCAATTCCTGGGCTCAAGTGAGTCTCCTGCCTCCGCCTCCCAAGCAGCTGGGACTACAGGTGCCCGCCACAACGCCCAGCTATTTTTTGGTTGCAGCCGTCACTGTTGTTTGGCGGGTCCAGGTTGGATTTGAACCCGCCAGCTCAGGTGTACGTGGCTTGCGCCTTAGCCCGTTGAGCCACAGGCACCAAGCCAAACAAAACAACTTTTGAAAAACAAAAGAACTATCCACACAGAAAAATGCAGTAAGTGCCCATTCTTCACACCCAAACACTCATCACAGGACTAATTTATTAAACACATATTTGCAAACCACGTGCCAATACAAAACTTATCTGGAGGACCAGGCAATGATGGCTCACACCTGAAATTGTAGCACCCTGGGAGGCCAAGTCAGGATTCCTTGAGGTTAGAAGTTTGAGACCTGCCTGAGCACCATAGAAAGACCATATCTCAGGGCAGCACCTGTGGCTCAAAGGAGTAGGGCACTGGCCCCATATGCCAGAGGTGGCCAGTTCAAACCCAGCCCCAGCCAAAAACTGCCAAAAAAAAAAAGTTTGGTTTGGCAGTGCCTGTGGCTCAAGGAGTAGGGCACCGACCCCATATGCCAGAGGTGGCGGGTTCAAACCCAGCCCTGGCCAAAAAAAAAGACCATATATCTACACAAAATAGAAAAATTAGATGGGTGCAGTGGCATGTACTTGTAGTCCCAGCTACTCAGGAGACTGATGCAGAAGGATTGCTTGAGTCCATGAGCTCGAGGTTGCAATAAGCTATGATGATGCCACTGTAATCTACACTGGGCAGCAACAGAGCAAGACTCTGTTTCAGTGGCTTTCTTCCCAGTTGGAAATTTCACCTTACCTGTACCCAGGTGGAATAAAGCCATTTTAATTGCACAAACCAGGCCTCTGTTTTCCTTTCATCGCGTTCCTCGAAATAAACTTTCATCTTTGGCTCCATAATCTTTCACTTGGTGCCAAACCCAGGATGGAGAGTAGTCCCTTTGGGGGCTGAAGTATAGCCCACTGGACCCAGATAAATGGACTCTTCTTCCAGTGAGACAAAAGAAAACGGAAAACCTCTCCAATCCTACCTAAACTTCATCCATCTAATGTTTCAAACCAGTGACCCTCCGCCTCATGTCTCGATGTATTAACTAGACAGTCACCCGAAAACAATTCCTCATATCCTCGCCTCACTTGATACCAACCAGCTCAGACTGAAAAAGCCAAAGAGTTCCTATAGACGCCACTTCTTACCCCATTCCTCCCCCTCTCCCCAAAGAAGTCATCAAAGAGATACCATGCCCATCATCCTTCCTCCTTATAATAGACAAAAAAGACTGGAATGATAGGGCAAACCCCAAATAGGGGGGACCTGACTAAAAGAATCAACCCCCTATCCTCTCCTACCAAATGTCCCACCTAAGAAAGGTGAGTGGGTCAATTCCCTACCCTACCCCAATGCATGTCCCACCCTGGGAAAGGTAGATGGGCCAACCCTCACCCTTACAACAGATGTCCAACCCAGGAAAGTCCCGACCCCCACCTCCCTGACCTTTAAACCCACCACCACCACCCACTCCCGTTCACCATTACCCACATGTAGATTTCTTCCCTGTTGTATTCTTACCCCACCTGCATCCTGGTGGAATAAAGCCATTTTAATTGCAAACAAAAAAAAGTCTCAAAAAAAAAAAAGAACTTATTTGGCCTTTCTTGACCTCCATCCCCAATAAAGTGACTAGAAATCTGCATATTTTCCTCCACTGCCCTGCCAGCTTTAGGCAGCTCAAGATACCTACTCTAGGATGGCACCCACACAGATGCCTTATGGGACATCTGAGATACATGAGGATCCTCTTGTGAATATTAGTGGCTGTCCCACAGATGACCATGGCCATGATGAGTAATTTCTCATTCTAGAAAAAGATTAAGGCCTGCCCTGAGCTCATGTCATCAAGGAGCCACATGACATTGTTTGACCTAGGTAACCCAAAGTAAATAAACCCAAAACTGCTAAGGAAAACAAAGTCCATGAAAGAGGCAGAATAACTCTAATAACATCAATTCCAGTCTATTCCAGTGGGGTTTTTTTTCTGATTTTGCTATTCCTTATTTTTATTATTTCTTTTGTTTTGTATTTGTTTTTTTGAGACACAGTCTCACTTGTAGCTTTAGGTAGAGTGCCATGGCATCCCAGCTCAGGGTAACCTCAAACTCTTAGGCTCAAGCAATTCTCTTGTCTCAGCCTCCTGAGTAACTGGTCTATAGACGTCAGCCACAATCCTTTGCTATTTTTTAGAGATGGGGTCTGGCTCTTGCTCTGGCTGGTCTTGAACCTGTGAGCTCAGGCAATCCACCAGCCTCAGCCTCCCAGAGTGCTGGGATTACAGGTATAAGCCACTGTGCCCAGCCTTTTATTCTGTTTTTTTGTTTGTTTGTTTGTTTGTTTGTAGAGACAGAGTCTCACTTTATCACCCCTCTGTAGAGTGCCGTGGCATCACACAGCTCACAGCAACCTCCAACTCCTGGGCTTAGGTGATTCTCTTGCCACAGCCTCCCGAGTAGTTGGGACTACAGGTGCCCGCCATAATGCCCAGCTAGTTTTCTGTTTTGCAGTTCAGCCGAGGCTGGGTTTGAACACGCCACCTTCGGCAAATGGGGCCGGCGCCCTACTCACTGAGCCACAGGCACCGCCCTTTATTCTGTTTTTGAACTAAAATTCGTGAGACAGACCCAAAACCCAAGAAAGTAAAACAAGGTTGGGAGTCTTGTCCTACCAAACATAAAAACTTATCATAAAACTACTATATCTAAGCCAGCATCACATGGGAGCAGAGTAGACAATAGTCTGGAACCTGAGTAAAAGCCCAAAATCAGCTTGCAAAGGTACAGGGGCAAACGGCCATCTATGAAGAAAACAGATACAATTAGGTCCTTCCCTCACTTCTCTGTCACAAACAAAATAAACCATAGTGAATTAGATATACAAATGCAAAAAGTAGAACTTTGGGGTAGGGGAAAGAAAAAGGAAGTAGAACTTTAAAAAGAAAAAGCAAGTAGAACTTTAAAATTTTTAGAAGATACTATAGTAGAATGTCAGAATAAGGACTTCATTTAATACCGGAGGTAGTGGGTTCAAACCCAGCCCCCGGCCAAAAAAAAAAAAAAAAGACATTAAAAAAACAGAAAGCGGCTAAGGCACCAGCACATACACCAGAACTGGCGGGTTCGAATCCAGACAGGGCCCAAATAACAATGACAACTACAACCAAAAAAATCTGGGCATTGTGGCAGGTGCCTGTAATCCCAGCTACTTCGGAGGCTGAGGCAAGAGAATCGCTTAAGACCAAGAGTTGGAGGTTGCTGTGAGCTATGACGCCATGGCACTCTACCCAGGGCGACAGCTTGAGACTCTGCCTCAAAAAAAAAAAACCCCACAAAGCATGATGGAAATATTTCAAATGGCACATTTGAAAGCACATTGTACCCCATGATTGCATTAATGTATACAGCTGTGATTTAATTAAAAAAAAAATCAAATAAAAAAACACAAAGCATTTAAAAAAAAGACAACTGGCTCGGCACCTGCGGCTCAAGTGGCTAAGGCACCAGCCACATACACCTGAGCTGGCGGGTTCAAATCCAGCCCGGGCCTGCCAAACAACAATGACGGCTGCAATAAAAAAAAAAAAAAGTCAGGCAATAAAAAAAAAATAGCCAGGCATTGTGACGGGCGCATGTCGTCCCAGCCACTTGGGAGGCAGAGGCAGGAGAATCACTTGAGCCCTAGAGTTGAGGAGGTTGCTGTGAGCTGTACCCAGGGCGATAGCTTGAGGCTCTGTCTCAAATAAATAAATAATAAAGACAACTGAACTTCTATTTCCAGAAACAGACATTTTGTTATTCTTCGCATTAAACATAATTAAAAATCCTAGCTATTATATGTAAACAGAAGAAGATTCTAAGCAGAAAAGGTAACAGATGAACTAGGAACCCCAGAACACAAGGAGTGACACAGTGGTGAGTTCCCTGGAATTTCTTTTTGCTTCATATACACCAGTATTGGGAACCGAAAAAGCTGACAAACTGGAAATCCCAACAGATAGGATTAAAAACCAGTTCCCCCAAAGCAGGCTCTCTCTAGCCAAAGGAAAAGGAAAGGGACAGTTTAGCAGGGCAGAAACCTTTAAGACAGTAAAACATCTACTCCAGTCAAACCACAGAAGAAAACACAACTTCAACCCCACCCATACCAGTAAAGGCCAAACAGGGAACCTAGACTTCTACCCTTACAAGGCTATAACAAGGTATCCACTAAAGTAGTGTCAGAGGAAACCAAGTATGGAGGAGCTAGACTTTTTCTTTGAAATAGAGTTTTACTTTGTCACACTCGGTAGAGCCCTGGCATCACAGCTCACAGGAACCTCAGACTCTTGGGCTTAAATGATTGTCTTGCCTCAGCTTCCCCAGTGTCTGAGACTACAGGCACCCACCACAACACCTGGCTATTTTTAGAAATGGGGTCTCACTCTAACTCAGGCTGGTCTTGAACTCCTGAGCTCAGGCGATCTTGCCTGCCACAGTCTCCCAGTGTTGGGATTATAGGCGTGAGCCACAGAGCTCAGAAGAGAAGCTAGACTTTAATCCCTACTGGCCTGTAATGATGTTCCCTGCTGCTCCTCTTCTTCTAGACCAGTGGTTTTCAACCATCCTAATTTCTGCGTTGTTACAAATGGAAAAAAGAGGTCGCGACCCACAAGTTAAGAACCACTATTCTAGACCTAGTCAGGGGAAACCAGATGAGAAGCACTGATTTCCATGCCCACCCAGAAGTAACAGGCAGCTCTCCTTGCTGGGATGGTATCACAGAAAGATTAGCAGAGAGGTCAGAACTTTCACCACTGCCCAGCAGTAACAAGGACTACCCCCACCCCCTCAGTTGTGAACAAAGGCTAAGTAGAGAACCTTGACTTCTACCTCCACTTGGCAAAAAAACTTCCCCAGTCTTTTCTTGGCAGAGCAATCTCAGAAAAAGATGGCTGAAATAGAATGTAGTTTCAGGACAAAATACAAAAATGTCCAGGTATCAAAAATAACCCATCATACCAAGAAGCAGAAAGATTTCAAGTTTAATGGAAAAAAAAAAAAGACAACAGATGATAACACCAAGATGATAGAAATGATAGATTTATCTAACAAAGATAGGCTGAAAATAAAAGGACACAAAAAGATGTATCATGCAAACATTAATTCAATGAAAGCAAGAGTGGCTATTTTCATGTCAGATAAAGTAGACTTCAGAGCAAAGAAAATTGTAAGAGACAGGAAGAGACTAGAATATAAAAGCTGAGGCAGACCTTGTGATAATGCAGTGACAACTCAAGACATGTTAGCAGCCACCAGAAGCTAAAAGACATAGGGAATGGATTCTCCCCCAGAACTTACAGAAGGAGGTTCAACAACTTTTGGCCCTTGCCAAAACCTTGATTTCTTTCTTTCTTTTCGTCCTTCCTTTCTCTCTTTTTTTTTTTTTCTGAGACAGAGTCTTGCTTTGTTGCCCTCGGTAGAGTGCAGTGGCATCATAGCTAACAGCAACCTCAAACTCTTAAGCTCAGGCGATCCCACTGCCTCAGCCTCCCTAGTAGCTAGGACGATAGGTCCCTGTCACAATGCCTGGCTAGGTTTTTGAATTTTTGTAGAGATGGGGTCTCGCTCTTGCTCAAACTTTTGAGCTCATACGATCCACCTACCTGAGCCTCCCAGAGTGCTAGGATTACAAGTGTGAGCCACTGTGCTCAGCCCAAAACCTTGATTATAGATTTCTAGTTTCTATAAATGCGAGAGAATATGTATTTTAAGCCATGAAGTTTGTGGCAATTTTTTTTTTTTACAGCAGCCCTAGAAAACTAATATAAAGTGTAATACAATTCTTATTAATATCCCAGAAAGATTTCTTTTGTAAACATAGGCAAGATTATTCTAAAACTTACATATATAGAAAGCCAGTGGAGATAAAATAGCCAAAGGATTTTTGAAATACAATAAACAGGAAGGATTTTACCAATATAAAGTCTCATTATATAGATACAGTAGGAAGATACTATTGGTGGAAGAACAAATATATAACTCAATGGAACAGAATCCAGAAATAGACCCATACAAACATGTCCAACTGATTTGACAATGTTGCAAAAGCAATTCAATGGAGAAAAATTTGCCTGTTCAAGAAATGGTGTAAGCCAGATATCCTTCAATGGGTGAATGATTAAACAAATTGCATTACATGCATACCATGGAATACTAGGGAGTGATAAAAATGAATGAATTTTTGAGACACTCAACAACTTAGCATGATTGTTTGGAAATTCATCCATTAAAAAAAAAATGCCAATTCCAAAAGTTTACATACTATATGATTTCATTGTCATAATATTCTTTATCTTCTTTTTTTTTTTTTTTTTGAGACAGAGCCTCAAGCTGTCACCCTGGATAGAGTGCCGTGGCATCACAGCTCACAGCAACCTCCAACTCCTGGGCTCAAGCGAGTCTCTTGCCTCCGCCTCCCAAGTAGCTGGGACTACAGGC